>JADGIZ010000570.1:0-11699 GCA_027604665.1 Polyrhizophydium stewartii
CGCCAGCCCCGCTGCCTGGCGGCGCGCGACGCCTTGGCGCTGGCCTCCCCCCGCCCGACGAGCGCCTCGTCGCACGGCCGCGCCAGCCGGCGTCCCCTCTCATGGTCGTTTGGCCGCTCAGACACTGCTCCGTGCAGCCCGACCTCGACTCGGCCGGCACATGTGGCCCAACGAGCGGCCTCGGCCGACCCAGCAGCCCCCCTCCGTGCCGCCGGGTGCACCAGCACCGCCATCACGGCCCAAGGGCACGGCAACCAGGCTCGGTGCGGCTTCCCACGCCGGCAAGCGACGTCGCCAGCAGCCGCTTGCCTGACGCACGCCGTTCATTCGCACAAACGACGGGACCGCCCATGGCCGGCCGTGCCCGACGCCACCTCCAACCGGCCGAGCACAGGCCTCGACGGCAGCTCCCCGCTCACGGCGCAGGCTTGCCGCCCTTGCCTGGGTCCAGTCCCGACGACGGCCGCGACCGCGCGCCGCTGATTGTCAGGTCCTGGTCGCACCGCCTGCGTCAGCTCATGCCACGGCCGCGCACACCGGCCGTCGCTCACGGACCTCCATCTGCATCAGCGGGCTGGCTGCAAGCGTCGGCGCAACAGCGTCGCATGCGGCCGCAAACGCCTCGAACGTGATCGTGCCGCCGCGCGGCACCTTGGCCTCGTCGAACACGCGCTGCACCACATCCTGTGCGCCTGCGTCAGCATTCGGGCCGCCTGTCTGCGCACCACCCGCAGCGCACCACGCAGGCTGCGCTCACCATCGGATACGGATCCTCGACGCTGTCGCCGGCCTCGAGTCTGTGCGACGACTCGGCGAGCACGAGAAAGTGGTGCAGCGCATCGCTCACATTCTGCGCCGTGCATGCGCCGTCGGCGCCGCCAAACACATGGAACGCCTTCTCCAGCCCGCCTGCGGCGCTCTCGTCCAGCGCCGCGCATGCAAGGAACTCCAGCACGTCAAAGAGCGACCCATCGGCCGGCAGCGGGTCGTGCTCGCCAAGCACAATCGGTTCTGGTGCTCGAGCGTCGTGCCGATCTGCGGTTCCAGGCGCCGAGCTTGTGTTGGACGCGATGCCGCTCTGGACGCCGCCTGCTGGCGCACTTGGCGGCCCTGCTGCCGCATCGGTGCCGCTGGCATCGGCACCGCCGCCGCCTGCAATGGCCGCCTGCGACTGCGCTGCCGCGGCCGTCAGCGGCGCGCTGCCGCTGCCGCCGCCGCCGCCTACTGCCGACGCCGACGCCGATGTCGGCCCTTGAGGCGGCGGCGTGGCTGCAACGGCGGCACCTGCTGCCGCCGGCGGCGATTGCGCCAGAACCGCCGGATCCACAAGTCCCGACGTTGCCGGCATCGCCTGTGTGCCAATCGGATCTGCCGACGACGACGATGTGCCGCCAGGCAGCGCCGTGCCGCCGGCCGCACCCTGCTGCGTCTCTGGCGACGGCTCCGAGAAGATCACTGCCGCCGACGGTCAGACAGCCGCCCGCCCATGCACACGATCCAATGCACCAACGCACCAAACAGCGCCGCCCGCATCTTTGCAGCGCGGTCGAACGGCCGCAGCTGCGAGTCGTCGAACTTGGCCGCACAGTCGCCGTCGAACCACAAATACACCTGGTCGTACTCCCCGCGAGTGATCTGCTCGCATCAGCCCATCACAAGCGCGTCAGCTGCCGTCCCACGCTCGGACCCAGCGGCACGCCGCCGACTCGACCGCACAGACCTTGGCTCGCACGCCGCCCGCCAGCCTCTCGAACTGCGCGCGCATGTCGATAATGGCCGACAGAGGCGCCGGCAGGATGCGCGCGTTGAGCATCAGGTACTTGCGCCAGCACACAAACCCTGTCTCGAACGGATCCAGGATGCAGCACAGCTGCTGGAACTGCTGCGGGTCGGCGTTGCAGTAGTTCTCCGGCAGCATGTCCGTCGCCGCGCTCAGCGCCGCCGCGCGCTGGATGCAGTCAAAGAAGCTCCTGGTCGAGATGCGGCCCGACGGCGCCAGCAGCCGCAGCTGCCTGCCCAGGTTGAGCAGCTGCAGCACAGTGAACTGGTCGGGCACTGCCGAGCAGAGGTCAGAATCAGAACACGCACACATCGCACCTCCCGTCTGCCGTGAGCCTGCACTCACAAATCTTCTCGACGGGACTCTCGGGCCGCGGCTCCGGCTCCGGCTCGAACGTGAGTTGCCCAAAGTCGATCTGGAACTTCTCGCCGTCAAGCAGCAGCTGGTTGGGCAGCTTCGCCTCGGACTCGATCGCCTCCTTGATCAGGTTCACCATGTCCTTTGCGGCGTCCATCTCGGCCTGGAAGCGTGCGCCGATCCAGTCGTCAAGCAGAATGAATGCCTCGAAGCCCTTGGACCGCAGCTCCTGCTCGCGGGCGCGTCAGGAGACAGCCGGCGTTGGCGATGCGGTGCAATGCAGCACGCACCTTGAGATGGTCGATGGCGTGCTGCCTGATGCGCTCGAGCCGGAAACGCACGACCTGCTCCTCGAGCTCGACCGCGCGGATGTGCTCAGGCTGCTGCGGCTGCTCGGCGTCGTCTGCGGCGCGCGCCGGCACCATCGCTGCACGTCAGCTCGGCGTCGCGCTGTGCCATCGCGCCATCGCGCCATCGCACACGGCCGCTCACCGCGCGGCTCGCCGCCCTCGCTGGACCGCAGCTTGGAGCGCCTGTCGCCGTTGGGTGTCGACGGCGCGACAGGAAAGTCGAGCGCATGGTCGGGGATCTGCAGGTTGGCCATGCAAAAGTCGAACGCCGCCTGGATGTCGGGGAAGTGCACGTTGTCGTGGTCGATGACAATGTGCTCCTTCTCGGGCACAAAGAACGTCATGTGTCGCACAGGCTGCTCGACAGATGAAGGCGCTGGCGCCGCGGCCGGCCCTGCAGGTGCTGCTGCGGCCTTGGCGCCGGCCGCCGCTCCTTTCTTGGCCGCGTCCTTGTCCTTGGTCGGCGCTGGCGCGGCTGGCGCGGCGCCGGCGGGTTTGGCCGCGGCCTTGGCCTGCCCCGCGGCGCTCGGCCCGCCCGCGTTGGCGCTCTGTGCTCCTTCACGGCGCTGCGCCGCCTGCGCCTCGTGCGCCGTGATGAGCACCGTTGCGATCTCGACGGGAGGCGGGGCTGTCGCCGCAATGGCCGGGATCCGCACCGCCGGCCGGTGCATGTCAGCGAGTGGCTGCTTGTCGACACATCAAGGCCAGCGTCTCGTGTCAGCGGTCATTGCCAGGTGCCGACTGCCACGCACGCGGGCATCGCAGCCACTCACGACGTTGTTGGCATCGCGGTAGTAATCGATGATGAGCTGGCGCGAGCTGAGGAAGCGGTCGAGCTCGGCCTGCATCATCGAGATGTATGTGTTGATCAGGATGTACGAGTGGTCCTCGACCCACTTGTCCTCGATGATCGACAGCCGCTCGTTCTCGGCCTCCTCGCGCTTGTGGTCTGACATCTCCCACAGCCGGTCGCGCAGATCCTCGACGCGCTGGTGCAGCTCAGCCTTGGCGTCCGGATCGCACCTAGCGCGCACACACGAGGCTGTCAGCGCACCGACACACGCGTCGCCGCACGTCGCCGCGCAGCCACCTCAAGTCGTCCTCGATGGCGTTGTATTCTGCCTGGAACGTGTCGACCAGATCTTGCTTGCTGTCCGGCCGCTCCAGGAACGTCTTGAACGCCGACTTGGTGTCAAAGAAGAAGCGGACGATGGCTTCCTGCTCGCGCCGCAGCGACCGGAACGTGAACTTGAGCGTGTCGGTGTATGTGCTCTCGATCGTCGTCCACTCTGCACATCTGCCTCAGCCCGCGCATCCAGCGCTCGACAGTCGACAGCGACGAAGCAGCACTCACGGTCGACGAGAACCTCGGCAAGCTCCTTGGACGGCAGCCGCCGGCCGTTTGTGCAGACCGTGCGCACAACATGGTGCATCGCCGGCTCGCTCTGCGTCTCGGGCGGCGGCGCTGCCGTCGCATCGCCTGCCAGCTGGTCACCGGCAACGCCACTCGGCGTCGCCTGTCGCTTGATGTCGGCCGCTACAAGCAGTGCGTCAGCACAACGATGCCGGCTGCGATGTGCAATGTGCGACGCGCAGCATGCGCTGCTCACGCTTTGCTGGACCGGGCGGTGCCGCCAGCCCGGCGCTCTTGTTCTTGGCCGCGCCGTCGCCGGGGCTTGTGACCCGCTGCTGCGGCGTCGCCTGAGTGCCAGACGATGATGGCTGAGCAGCCGTTGCTGGCGCACCAGATGCTGCTGCTACTGCCGCCGGCGCCGCCTGCTGCTTGTCTGCGATGCCAACATCGACACGCCATCAGCAGATGAACCGCATCTGGCACGCCAAGAAACACGGCAGCCAACCTTTCTTGTCGTCGTCGCCGTGCGCCTCGGACAAGGCATCTGCGCCGTCGCCCACATGCGCGGCCGACGCGCTGTCGTCGGCCCTGGCGGCATTGTCACGCTCGCGCTTGTCGGCCTCTTTGGTCTCGATGATGTCGTTGACAATCGACTGCGCAATCTCGGCTGTCTTTTCGGGGCCGTGCGTCGCATCGACGGTCTTGAGAATGCGGAACCGATTGAACCAGTCCTTGAGCGGGTCCTCCTCCTCCTCGAACGCCGCGAGCTGATACTGGATCTGCGCACGCGACTTGGACTCGTCCTCGACATATGCAAGCCGCTCAAACGTGCCCTGCGAGCCCGGCGTCGCAAGCATCGTCAGCATGACCGGCAATGTGTGAGTGCTAGAGTGAGCCCGCACGCTGAGCGATGACGACGCTGCACAAGCAAGAACCCCGGCAGAGCACTCACGGGCGCATTCTTTGGCGGCGGATCCAGCTCCAGATGATAGATCTTGCCCGTGATGGGATCGATGCGCTGCCCGGCGCTGCGGCTTATGGCCGTCTCGTTGTCGACGTCGAGCAGCAGCACGCAGTCGAGGCCGCTCGCAGGCACAGCCGCCGCCGCGTCGCCCTGCACGTCCGCCGGCGCAATCAGCGAGCGGTTCTTGGACGCCGACTTGTCCTTCTCCTTTGGCCGCTTGAGGTCGCCCTTCTTGACAGGCTTGGGATCCTCGTACCTGCACCGCATGCGAGCGCGAGCGTGTCAGCGTGCCTGGATGCACGTGCGCATCGTTAGGCGTTGCGGCACTCTGGCACGCATCGACCCACCCAGAGAGCTCGCGCTCAAGCAGCTGCGCCTGTGTGCGCGTGCGCGGGAAGTCGACGAGCACCCAGCCGCCCGCCTTGGTCGGCTGTTGGCTGAGCGCTTCGATCACAAGCGCCACGAGCAGGCTGTCGTCCGGGCTCTGGCCCTCGAGCATCACAAGCTGAATCTTGGCGCCAATCTGCTGCTTTGTCAGCGGCTTCTTTGCCGCCTTGTCCTTGTCCTTGGCGTCCTTGTCCTTGGCGTCGCTGGCGGCCTTCTTTGGCGCAGGATCGCTCTCGCTGCACAGGCGTCGCACACGCAGGCGGCGTCAGAGACAGCAGCCGGCGGTCGTGGTGCGGCCGCAGTGGCAGCTGAGCGCGGACGAACCTGATTGCCTCCTTCATGAGATCGTCGATGCGCAGGATCGACATGTTGTATGTGTCTGCGATCGCCTTTGCGAGCGTCGACTTGCCCGAGAACCGCTTGCCGATGATCACGATGCGCAGCGGTGCAGACGGCAGCGGCGTGACCTCGTATGTCGCCTCTGGCGGCGCCGTCAGCGTCATGATGTCGTCGACAATCGAGCCCAGGATCGGGTTGGTGGCCATGCTGCTCCGCACGCCGGCTTCGCGTCAGCAGCGCACGCACGACAGAGATGCTGCATATCATTGCCGAGCAGCGGCAGAGCATGCACGCACTCTTGGCCAGGCACGGCCCACAGCGCGCGGCCGCCGATGTAGTCGCCAAACTCGGCGTCGTCGAGAAGCTTGAGCGCCGACGTGTCCTCGCCGCCTCTGCCTTCGTCGCGCTGCGGATCGGTTGACGATGCGCCTTGGCCGGCCGCGCCAGCACCGTCGGCGTCGCTGACTGCGGCGCCGACCGCCGCGTCGGGCGGTTGGCCGACAAGCCGCTCGCTCTTGATGTCGACGATGACGGGCTTGTTGACCGACTCGCCCGCAACGAACAGCGTCTTCCACTCGCGCATCTTGGTACGCGGCACGTCCTTGCTGTCGTTGAGCTCGCGGTACTCGGCCACCTGTGCCACGCAAGCGCCGTGTCAGCAAGCCGCCGAGCCTCATCGCATGCAGCCAAGCGCGCGCGAGCACCCGGCCGCACCTTGAACACCAGATCAACGATCTCGCCAACGAGCCCTGCGCAGAACGTGGTGTTCTTGGCGTGCTTTGCGGTGCGCTTGGCGGCAAGGATCTCGCGATGCTGCTCGAGCTGCTGCGCCATCTGCTCGAGGTACTCGCGCCGCGCCTGCTCGCACAGCTCAAACTCGCGCGCAATGGCGTCCTCAAAGTCCTTCTGCCGCCGCTCGGCGTACTGCTGCTCGCGGAAGACGCGGTTCTCGTGCATGACCTCCTTCTCGTGCCGCACCTGCATCAGCCTGCGTGCAGCACGGCAGCAGCGCAAGCCAGGGTCAGAACCACCGCCGCAACTCGCATGCTCCCACATGCGAGGACAAGCCCCGCTGCGCATCGGCGATGCCAGCAGGGCGAGGCCGGTCATGGCGCACAACGCACTGCTCGGCGATGCGCCGCTCCTGCTTGGACTGCCGCATGAGCTTGGAGAGCACCAGCTCCTCCAAGTGCTTCTTCTCCATCTCTTGCTGTGCCTGCTGGTGGCTCAGGATGATCTTGCGGCGCCGCTGCTCGCGGTCCTTCCGCGAGTACTCCTCCTCAACGCGCTGCACCTGTGAGCCACACGGGGGGGTGGATGGCATCGCGAGCCGCCGCCGTGTCAGCATGCGAGACGACTCGCTTGCAAGAGCACACACACACACACGCCAGCACGTCAAGCCGTGCAGATGCGACGCACATACCCGGATCTTGTCGAGGTAATGGCGCGACTGCTCCTGCTTGGCGTCCTGTGCAGGAACCAGCCGGGCGAGCTGCTTCATGTGCTGCACGGGACTCATGCGTGCCTTGGTCCTGATGAACTCGATTGTGGCCGTGTCCGCCTGTCTCGGTGCCGCGCGCTCGGCTGCCGCCGCGGCATTTGCGGCAGAAAGACCGCCGCCGCCATCGCCGCCGCCATCGCCGGCGGCATTGTCCTCGTCCTGGTTGCGCTCGTCGTCGCTGGCGTCGGCCGGCCCGCTGTGCGCCGCGAGCTCCAGCTTGGTCTCAAAGGCACCGATGTCGCGGCCGAGGCTGTTGATGATCTCGCGCCGGCGAATCTGCGTGCACGGCAGACGGTCAGCAGCCCGTGGCCGGCATGCAGCGCAACACAAGACGATCATACTTGTGCCTGTGCCTCGCGGCGCTGCATCTTGAGCTGCTGCATGGTCGGCTCAGACACATCGTGCTTGTCGTCGGCCCAAGACTCGGACTCGCGCGATGGCGTCGACTCGTGGCGAATGCCCGCCGCCTGCAACTGCAGCGCCTGCTTGCCGTGCGGCGCCTTGCCCGTATGTGCGTGCGTCGCTGCCGGAGCTGAAGCGTTGACCGCATCGCGGGCATCGGGCTGCTTCGTCGATGCGCCGGGCTTCCTTGTGTTGGCTCGGGCGACGCCGGCAGATGCACCAGCCATGGGGGCCGCCTGCACTCGCAGAGCAGCAAACGCAGATGGGCGACCATGTCAGCATGCTGCTGCGGTCTATGCGGATGCTGGAAACAAGACACACCTGGCCGGGCTTGGCAGCCGTTGCGGCTCCTGGCAGCGCTGGCGGGATCGGGTTGAACCGCTTGAGCTTCGCCTTGAGCATGCCGGCAAAGAACTCGACCTCCTTTGCGTTGTATGTGTGGCGGGCGTCGCCGGCTGGTGCAGCAGGTGCAGGGCGGCCGGCTGCGGCGCACGGAGGCGGGTGAGACACACGGAGATGCAGGTGGCAGTGCGGGTCGCGGCGACATCGCCGACCGGAGTTGCTCGTGTTGTCAGTTCGGACTCTGGGCGGCTGGCGCGACCTCTGGATGCAACTCACCGACGGGCGTCGCCGGATACGAAGCGAGGCCGGACGGCGGCCGCCCGCGCGGGGCCGACGCAGGCCGCGCGCTGCTGGCCGACTCGCTGCCGGCGACCTGAGGCGACACGCCGCCGACTCCGCCGGCGGCGGCGACCTTGGGCCGGCGAGTCTTGGCGCGGCCGTCAGCGGCAATGGGCGGCAGCGCCGAGTCGCCATGAACCGCGGCGGCGACGGATGCCACGGGCACGGCGGCGCTCTTGATCTGGTAGAGAAGCTTGGCGGCGGCGCCGCGCTTGCCGTTGATGATGTCGATGGCATAGTTGCTCGAGAGCTTGATGCCGAGCTTCTGCTTCAGGGTGACCTCGAGCGATGTGAAGTTGCGCACGAGGGCGTCGACGTTTGGGGCATTGACGTAGTACGGAGCGAGGTGGTCCTGGATCTGGAGCTTGTGGAGCAGCTCGCCAAAGAGGAAGCCCGAGCGGAAGCACGAGTCGAGGTCCTCTGCCGCGACGGGCTGCGACAGGCCGACCTCGGTATTGATCCACTCTGCGAGGATGTGAGACATGGCCGCGCGAGAGGCGACTCCTCCTGCCTGGCGATGCTCGCTTGCGGGCCAAAGGCCACTTTGCAGACAACAAACGGGGTTTGCTTCGATCGACGACAGAAGCAAAAATCGCGGGCATGGCCGGCGCACCCAACCTCATCACGCGGGTGCTGCGACGCCCCGTGGTCTATCTGGGCCTGGGCGGCCTCGGCCTCGGATTCTGGGGCTACACGATCGTGAACGCAACCAACTCGAACCGCTCGCACAACACCATCTTCAGGGGCATCATGTTCCACCTGCGCCACGACCCGCAGGCGTCGAGCGTGCTCGGCACCAACATCCACTACGACGAGACCAAGCACAGGCCCGTGGCCGGCACGTTCAACAACTTCCGCGGCGTTGCCGAGTTTGAGTTCACGGTCGAGGGCGACAAGGCACAGGGCACGGTGCGGTTCAAGGGCAGGCGCATCCCGGACAGCGACTGCTGGGTCAGCCAGGTCTTTGACCTCGAGAGCGGCGGCACCCGGATCGAATTCGACTAAGCCGTGGCCGGCGGTGCGTCGGTTGGGCGGCCGATCGGCGCTCGCCGCGGCGATGTGCATCTGCGCCAGCGCTGGCGGCCTGCGGCTTGGCCAGCCCGCCCGCGCTGGCGGCCGACAGAGGTGCACCAGCCGCTGACGACCGAGCACGAGGCCGAACGGCCGTGCGGGTGCGCGCGGGCGTGCGGCCCGCACGGCGCTGCAGCAATAAACACCGTATCGTCCCGCTCTCCCTCGCGGACTCTGTGAGGCGCAGCGCGCCGGCCGGCCTGCCATGCCCGCCACGGCTCCCCCCCCCCAGCAGCAGCAGCGGCCCGCCGGCTCGACCGCGGCGTGTCGCCGGCGCTCCAAGCTTTGCCCACGATCTCGACCACGAAATGGACGACGTCTCGACCGAGTCCCCCATCGTCGCGAGCCACAACGACTATCTGCTCGACCTCACCAACGACATCCGCTCGCGCACCATCCCCTGGGAGGTCCGTGCCGACGTCCCTCGTCCTGCCATCACGCGCCCGGCGCGGCACGACGCAGCGACTGCGTATTGCTGGCCTCGCGGCCGCGCTGCCTCTTGCGCTGTCCGCGGTCAGACCCAACCCCGGCCGGGGGACGCACGCGCGCATGGGACGCCTGCCCGGCGCGCCGGGTGCAGCCTCCAACCCGCGCTGCCCGTGCTGCCGCACGCGCCTGCGACCCCGGCGCGGCGGCCGTGCGGGTCCCGTCCGCGGCGTGTCTGCCATCTTGCGCGCGCCGCGAGGGTCGTGCTGACGATCCCGACCCGCTGCCGGCTGGCGGCGTCCCCTGGGGCATGCTTTCCTGTGCGCGCCCATCCCAACAACGACCGACGACAAATGTCCATGACACTGCGACGCGGCGGAGCAGGGATACCAGCGCGCCGGGCTGATCACCGAGACCGAGCTCGCACAGATCCGGCAGTTTGAAAAGTCGCCTGCCGCGGCGCTCGCGCAGGCGGGCGACGAGTACGTGGACCTGTTTGTTGCGCTGCTCGGCAAGCTCGTGCGCGCCGACACGCTGCAGAGCATCCTTGTGCTTCTTGACGATGTCCTGCGAGGTACGCGCGTGTGCATGTGTGGGGACATTGGTCCGTGATGGATCGAGTCGATGGCGCGGGCGGTCGCTGATGCGCAGATGCTCAGACTCGCCCAAGACCGCCGAGCTGTTCTTCAAGAACGGGAAGCAGCCGTTTGTGCCGTTTTTCCGGTCAGGCTCTGCTCATACATGCTCTGCGTGTTGACCGGGAAAAGCTGATTCTTGGTGCTTGTTGCCGCATGCTTGTTTGCAGGCTTCTCAAGAAGGAGGACGAGTATGTCCAGCTCAAGTCGGCCAATCTCGTGACGCTTCTTCTCATGTGCGTGTCGCAAAGGCTTGGCAGATGCATCTGTGCGATGCGCCAGGCTTGCTCACGCGGAGCGTGTCTGGATGCGGCCCGCGCACTGTTTGAATATGCTGCAACAGCGAGTACAACAAGACCCATGCGCCGTTCGATGCCGCGGAGCTTTTTGCGTGGATCACGTTCAACCTGGCCAACACCAACGCCAGCATCGTGGATCTGGCGTCGCAGTACCTGCAGAACCTGCTGGCCGTCACCGAGTACCGCACGCTGTTCTATAATCTGCCCGGCGCCATGGATGCGTGCGTTCTGCGTGATTGTGATGGCGGGTTTGGTGGCTCCGCAATGATTCTGAACCTGTTTGTGTTGGCTCTTGTGTGCGCTGCTTGGTGTGTGTGCAGGCTTATTTCCGCGCTCCAGAAGCAGCCGGGCGTTGCGCAGCTGCAGTACCAGACCATCTACAGCGTCTGGCTTATGACGTTCATCCCCGAGATCGCCAAGGACATTCAAAAGTGCGAGGCGCGGGCCGGTCGTTCCTGCGTGTGCGGGTTGCCGACTGTGCGCTGACACATTTGCGTGCGCACGTGTCTGGGCGCAGGCATTTCAAGATCCTCACGATCCTCGGAGACATTGCGCGTCCGGCCATCAAGGAGAAGGTCGTGCGCGTCGTTGTCTCGACGTACCGCGTGAGTCGGCTTTCTTTGACGTGCCTGTTGCAGCTTGACTCCGTGGGCTGTTTGGATCATGCTGACGATCGCCTTGGCTGCGTGTGTTGTGTGCGCAGAACCTGCTCACCAAGGCGCCCGAGGCCAACATCATCCCGATGCTGGGCAACAAGATCCTTGCGCTGTGCGAGACGCTGGCGACGCGCAAGTACACTGACACGGAGATCAACGACGATCTGACGACGATCATTGAGGAGGTGCGGCGTGGGGCTGCAGAGGCTGGATGCCGTGGCGGCATGTGTCTGACGCACCAAACTCTCGAGTAGCTTGCGCGCCATGTGGCGTCCCTGACGTGCGTGCTCTGCGTGTGCTGCGTGCGTTGCGTGTGCTGCGCCGGGGGACAGTGGTGCTGATGCGTCGCGAGCAGCACGTTTGACGAGTATGCGTCCGAGGTCCGCGCGGGCCGGCTCGAGTGGTCGCCGCCGCACCAGTCGGAGCAGTTCTGGAAGAGCAACGCAGCGCGTCTGAGCGAGGGCGACTACGAGCTCGTCAGGTGCGGGGGGAGGGAG
>JADGIZ010000571.1:0-11679 GCA_027604665.1 Polyrhizophydium stewartii
GAGCCTGTCGATGGTGCGCAATCGCCTCGCGCGAGCCTGACACGCAGCGCAGCGGGCAGCTGACGACACTCGCTCGCGCATGCGCATGAAGACCATTGTGCGACGTCCGTGCTGAGCTCATCCACACTGACGTCGGCGGTCGCGGCGCGAATACAAAAGAGCAGCGCATCTGCCCCATCGCTTTCTCCATCGCGGAACAACAAGGAAGCGAACGCAATGGACGTACTCTCGGCCCTCGCCTCCGCCTCTGATGCGGCTGCGGCCGCCGCCGCCAACTTTGTTAAGACCCTGTCGCTGGCCAGGGAAGTGCTCGCCGAGGAGCATGGGCGACATACAACATCGCCAGTTTTCCAAATGCTCTCTGAACTCGGCATAGCCGACTATAGTGACTTTGATATCGAGTCGCAAACTCTGGCCGCTCCAGTCGCCTGCGGCCCCTCCACCTGCACCATCCCCAACGTTTGGGGCCCCTCCTGCAGCGCATCGTCGGATGACGTATGGCCGGTGGCCATCCCCACGGGCAGCCGCCGCTCTTCCTCGACCCCCGCCCTCATCCTGCCGCCTTTGTCGCCGCCCCTCTCGGCGCGGATGTCACAGTTCGGCGAGTCGTTCTCGCCGTTCGCCTCG
This sequence comes from Polyrhizophydium stewartii, assembly GCA_027604665.1. Classification (NCBI taxonomy): domain Eukaryota; kingdom Fungi; phylum Chytridiomycota; class Chytridiomycetes; order Rhizophydiales; genus Polyrhizophydium; species Polyrhizophydium stewartii. The sequence goes on from JADGIZ010000571.1 coordinate 628, forward strand.
CCGTTTGGCGAGCATATCGCTCCGGCGCCTCTCCCTCGGCGCAACCCATCGCCGCCCATCGGCGGCGACCGGCCCAAGCCCCCGCCTCCCCCTCGCGGCCACGATGGCCTTAGTTTTGGCCTGGATCTGTGGCCGTCCACCTGCCGCCACCGCCGCTGAGCGATGTGCGCTCTCGTCATTCGCTTCATTCCCTCTCTTCTCGAGCTCGCAGAGCCCTTTGTGCGAACGCACCAATAAACATCCATGGACCCAAACTCTCCACGCTCCCTGCAAACAACGACAGAAGCCAGCACGCCGAAGCAGCGCCGGCTGCTCGACGTGGCACATCGGCATCGGCCACGGCCAGCGGCGGCAGCCTGGCGGCCTCGCTCTCGCCGTCGCAATCGGCAGGTGGCGTGGACGCGGCGGTGCGGGGGCCGCGCGGGCCGTGGTGGAGAGCGGCGGCGCGGTGACGGACGACGGACGGCGGACGGCGGGCAGCGGGCAGCAGGGGGTTGAGCGGCGCGCTGCACGGCGGCCTCAGGCGGGGCAGCGCCGGCGGGCTGCGGGCGGTGCGGCGGCTGCCGACGGGCGGTGCGGCGACTGCCGGCGGGCGGTGCGGATGCGCACGAGCCGCCGGCGGACGCACGCAGGCCGTCGGCAAGCGCATGCGGCGGCGGGCGGCGCGGGTGCGGCGCGGCGTCCGCGTGAGGGCCGTCGCGGTTTCGGTCAGCGGGCGTGCACCGGTTGCACCACCATCAATGCGGGGGGGGGCGAGGAGCCGGCCGGCCGCCGGCTGCCTCGTGGGCGCCGCGTCGGCGGTCTCGCCCCCCCCCCCGTGGGCACCGAATGCGCCCGGCGGCGGCGGCGGCGGCACTCACGTAGACCGGGAAGAGGAAGCCCTGCGACAGCGTCGTGAAGTCGGCGGCCGCGGCGGCAGCCGAGGCGCCGGCCGACGACGCAGAGAGCGCCGAGCCGGCCGGCGCATAGGGCGGCGGGGGGCTGACGGCGCCGGCGCATCCGCTTCCACCGCAGCCGCCTCAGCAGAAGCGCGAGCGATCCGTCTATTGGCCAGGCACCCGCACGCCAACCACAGCCTCACTTGAAGCTCACGCTCTTGGCAGGCGGCTCGGCGGCCGCAGCCGCAGCCACGTGCGCGGGCTTGCCAGCCGGGGCCGGGGCCGCCGCCGTGGCCGCCGCCGTGGCCGCCCCGGCAGCCCTGCTTGGCGATCGCGATGTCGTCGTCGCCGGCCGGCCGGCCTTGCCTCCGGCCATCTTGGACGGCGGCGGCAGCGGAGAAATACCCGTGATCGCCGGGTCGTCTTCGGGCCGGTGCGATACGATCTTGGGCGCCACCTTCTGGAACTTGGACATCTTGAACAGCGTCTTGGGGTCCTTGTCCAGCGCAGACTTGGGCTTGGGCAGCGCCTGCTGCCGCGGCACCGCCGTCTTGGAGTTCATCTTCTTGACGGCCTTTTCCTGCACGCCGCGGGCCAGGCACCAGTCGCCGTCAGCAGCAGTTGCCTCGTCACATGCGCGGACATTGCGCCAGCCGCGGACCTTGTCAAGCTGCGTCTTCTCCATCTGCTTACGCTCGACCTGCTCCAGCCATTCGCGCTGGTACAGGTCCGTCATGAGCTTGGCCACGGGCGTCGACGGCCTGGCGGCTCTCGGCATCAGCAGGCCAGCACTTGAGCCGGCTCGTCAGAAATCACCCGCACACTCACCTCGTTGGCTTGCCGTACGTAAAGTTGGGGTTGGAGTCGCTCGGAAGCGGCCCACGCGCGCGCTGCAGGCCGCCGCCGTCGACGTCGGTGCGTCCATTGTTGCTGCTGATGCCAGAACCGCCGCCGCCGCCGTAGAGCGTGTGGTCGCCGACCTTGACGCGCACCGGATTGCTCTTGCGGAACTCGCGAATCGACCTTGGCGAGATGATGCCCTGCTTGGCCGAGTTGCGGTTCATGGTGATGTAGTCGAGCGCCGGAATGGCGTGCTTGCTGGTGGCTTTGACATTCCAGTGCTGGACAACTGTGGGCGGTCATTTTGAGCGCAAACGGTGTCAGAAACTCGCGCGAGTGAGATTGCGATGCGGAGGATTATGGCACATTCGGCCGCGACGGCGCCGTGAGCGCATCCCGCGCTCGAAATACGGCGTTCGCGTGGGGCGAGCCCATCCCTCGCTCTCCAGCCCGCGCGGCCCGCATGACCCGCATGATCAACATCGCCTGCATCGCCTGCATCACCCCGCCGCAGCCGAGAAATCGCGAACAGATGCGCAGATGGCCCGCGTGCCGAGCGGCGATGCGCGCAGGATGCGATGCGATACTCTGCGGCCCATGATCGCAGCCGCTTCTCACCTGTTGCAGCGTTCTCGAGTGGATCGCGCTCGATGCGCTTGCCGTAGACATGGTCGCCGCCGGGCAGATCATACACGGTCGGGCGGGTCTTTCCGACGGCAAACTTGACGAGCAGCGGGTTGTGCGGGAAGCGCGACGATGGGTGCTGCAGCTCAGACATTGCGCGAGTGCGGGCAGGGCAGCCGGCCGCCCGCTCTCGCGCTTTCTGTCCCGCAGACGCGCGTTTTGCGTTGCGGAACCGCCGCGCGCCCATTGGCTGCGCGCCGACGCCGCTTTGGCGAAATCCGCGCCTTGCGAACGTCGCCGCACACTTTTTCTTCGTCGGCCCGATGCTGGTCCTCTACGAGACGCCCGCGGGCCTGGCCCTCTTCAAGGTGCTCGACGACTCCAAGCTGTCGTCGCCCGACGACATCCACAAGGACTTTGAGACGCCGCAGGCCGCCAACAAGGCGTAAGCCGCCCGCCCGCGCCCCCCGTCCCCGCGGCTGCCTCGCTGGACCGCATTCCTTTTTTCTTTTTTCGTGCCCCAAGCTCTTCGAGGCAGCCGGCCAGCTGCGGACGCTCGCACCGCAGCGCACCCGCCGCATGCGCCATGCACGCGGGCCAGTTCACCTGCCTGGTGGACTCTGGCCCAGACCTGCGCTCGGCAGCGCGCTCGCACACGGCAGATCAGCGCTGCCCACGCCTGCGCCGTCGGCGCTCCAGCGCCTGCCTCCACGGACCAGTGCCGCCTGGCTGCCTTCCCACGCTGCCCCACACGCCTGCGTCCGCGCTGCCACCGGCACCGCCCGAACCTCCAGCTGCGATTGCTGACTGCTGTGTGTCTCGCCGTCCGGCTCGGTTGCCGCCCGCAGCGTCAAGCTCAAGGCCTTTGCCAAGTTCGAGAACACAACCGACGCCCTGTCGGCAGCAACGGCCCTCGTCGAAGGCAAGATCTCAAAGAACCTCAAAAAGTTCCTCAGCGCAGAGATCACCGGAAAGGACCTGTCCGACACGCTCGCCGTCGGCGATGCAAAGCTCGCCGCCGCCATCACCAAGAAGATGGGCTTCAAGGTTGTCTCGGACAACGCCGTCAACGAGCTCTTCCGCGGCATCCGCTCGCAGCTCTCGTCGCTTATCACGGGCCTCGCCGAATCGGACATGAACGCCATGATCCTGGGTCTGTCGCACTCGCTCTCGCGATACAAGCTCAAGTTCTCCCCCGACAAGGTCGACACGATGATCATCCAGGCCATCGCGCTGCTCGACGACCTCGACAAGGAGCTCAACACATACTCGATGCGTGCAAAGGAGTGGTACGGCTGGCACTTCCCGGAGCTCGCCAAAATCATCGTCGACAACGTCGCCTTTGCCAAGACCGTCAAGGCCATGGGCGTGCGCACCAACGCCGCCTCCACAGACTTTTCGGCGATCCTGCCCTCGGACATTGAGCAGAGCCTCAAGGACGCGGCCGAGATCTCCATGGGAACTGAGATCTCGGACGAGGACATTGAGAACATCACGTACCTGTGCGACCAGATCGTCTCCATCGCGGACTACCGTGCACAGCTGTTCGAGTATCTCAAGAACCGCATGGCCGCCATCGCGCCAAACCTCACGGCCCTCGTCGGCGAGCTCGTCGGCGCGCGCCTCATCTCGCACGCCGGCTCGCTGCTCAACCTCGCCAAGCAGCCCGCGTCGACGGTGCAGATCCTTGGCGCCGAGAAGGCCCTCTTCCGCGCGCTCAAGTCCAAGCACGCCACGCCAAAGTACGGCCTGATCTTCCACGCCTCGCTCGTTGGCCAAGCCGGCCCCAAGATCAAGGGCAAGATTGCCCGCACAATCTCGACCAAGGCGTCGCTTGCTATCCGCTGCGACGCCCTCGGCGAGGGCGAGACCCCCGAGATTGGCGTCGAGCAGCGCGCAAAGGTCGAGGCGCGCCTGCGCCAGCTCGAGGGCAAGGCCGTGCGCGCGACAAACGCTTCGGCTGCCAAGGGCAAGCAGCCGCACAAGGCCGCCGAGCCGCTCGCTGCAGCGTACGTTTCCACTGCCCGACTGCCTGTCGATGAACTCGCAGCCGCTCGTGCTGACTCGTGTTCCCGCGCTGCAGATCCAGCTACAACCCGGCAAGCGACATGGTCATCGACGGCGACGCACCCGCTAAGAAGGACAAGAAGGACAAGAAGGAGAAGAAGGAGAAGAAGGAGAAGAAGGAGAAGAAGGACAAGGAGCAGGGTGAGAGCGCCGCGCAGGCGCCTTTCTGCACTGAGCTCCGTCCGATGCTGACGCTGTGCCCGTTCGCGCCGACCAGACTCGGAGCGCAAGTCCAAGAAGCGGCAGGCAGACAGCGACGCCGAGGCAGATGCCGGCGAGGTCAAGGAGAAGAAGAAGAAGAAGAAGACCAAGGACGAATGAAGGGACTGGTGCCTATTTGTGACAAGCAGCCTCCTGCCTCGTCCCGCGCGGCACAGAAATCCTGGCGCGCATTTAGTGCTCGAGAACAACCGCATTGGCGTTGAACGTCTCGCGGTTGACGGCGTAGGTCCGCAAGATGTCCGCCTCGAGGAAGTGCATGTTGCCCGGGATCACGAACGAATGAAGCGGGCCGCCAAAGTCGGCCGTCAGCAGCTCCTGCATCGTGCCTGCAATGATGGTCTGGTCCTCGGCGCCGACGCGGGCAAGCCCCACCGCAATCGTGTTGGGAGAGTAGACTGCAGTCATTCGGGCATTCAACGAATGTCAGCCAAGGAGCTGCACGGACTCGAGCGCACGCTCTCCATGCCGCCTCTGAGCCACTTGCCGTTCTGCTGGCGCTTCTCCTCGATCTCGAGCAGCTGCTCGACGGCCTGGTTGACGGTCATGTACCGCGGCGGCTCGTAGATCTTGCGGCCGCGCGCCATGTTCTCGAGCGACTGCTCCTTGACCTTGATGTCTGCGCCGCAGGATCAGCGACCCCGCCAAGAGGCATGGGCAGCAGGCTCGAGACGACAGCAGCACGCACCAAGCAGGCAGAGCGTGTGCAGCCCCAAGTCGCGGTTCTGCTTGATCTTGTCGTAGAACGAGTCTGGCCGCCAGTTCTCGGTGAAGAAGACGATCGAGATGGTCTGGCCGTAGTTGTAGAGCTGCAGGCCGCAGCACCCAATGGCGTTCATGATGGATGCGTTGTGGATGCTCACGACGGGGATGCTGTTTTCCTTGGCGCGCACGACGAGGTCCGTGTGTGTGGTTGCGCTGCGCGCCGCACCGCACCGCAGCGCACCGCATGTCAGCGCCGAGTGCTCAGCGCAATGGATGTGGAAAGCGCTGCGGCCGCTCGAGCTGGAGCATGCACGCACCCAAAGGGGTCGCCGACGACCAGAAAGGCGACGTTGACCTTGTCGGCGTTGTGCAGGATGACGTCGGCCTCGGACTCGACCATCTCGCGGTCGGCGACGATGACGGGCTTGCCGTAGAAGGCCTCCTGCGAAGCACAGCGCGGCGGCAGGTGTGAGCGCTGGCGCTGGCGCACTCGCGGCCTGGAGCAGCCGACTAGTTATGTGCAGTGGTCGTTGCTTCTAGCTCGACAGCGCGCCAACGCACCAGGCGCTCCTTGGGCACCATCAGGATGCTCGTGTACGCCTCGAGGTAGATGCGCTCGCACGACTTGACGGCGTCGAGGCCCTTGACCGTGATGTCGCGCTCGTCGGCCAGGCCGAGCCCGACCACAAAGAGAGTCATGTTGCAGGAAAGTCGTTTCCCCCGAGCCGAAAAAGTTTGTGCTTGCGGAACGCCCGCGATGCCCGCAGCGCTGCGGCAGTGCGCCGGCGTGCTGACTGCGATGCCCGCCGGACCGCACCCGACCACGCCGCATGCATCGTTGCATCATATTCGCGCCGCCGCCAGACACCATGCTGTTCGCCGCTGCTCGCCGTGCGACGTCGCTCGCTGCCTCGGTGCGTCGACGATTGCGCTGGCTCGGCTCCGAGCGCCACGCCGGCGGTGTCTCGCCGCGCACGGCCGCCCACGCAGCAGCCGGCCCCGTGCTCTACTCGTGCGCGCCTGCGCGCATGGCTTCCGACTGACTCACGCCGACGCCCGCCGCACCGCCCCCACCCCGCGTGCCGGTCCTTGCCCCGCCTCGCCTCGACCACCTTTTCTCTCACGATCTCCCGATCTTCCCGCGAACTCCCAACAGCCGCTCGCCGCAATGACCCGCACCATCGCCCCGGCCCGTGGCCTCTCCATCACCGGCGTCGCCGCTGTAAGTTGCACACGCGCACACGCCCGAACTCGCTGCCGCCGCGGCATCTGGCTGACTGCTCGCGCTGGCTCGGCCGCCGCCCCGCTGTGCAGGGCTCGTTCCGCAAGGAGCGTGACACCTTTGGCGACATCTCGGTGCCGGCCGAGAAGTACTGGGGTGCCCAGACCCAGCGCTCGCTGCAGAACTTTGACATTGGCGGCGCCCCCGAGCGCATGCCGCTGCCGGTTATCAAGGCCTTTGCCATCATCAAGAAGGCCGCCGCCATCGTCAACATGGAGACCGGCCTCGACAAGACCGTCGGCAACGCGATCGTGCAGGCCGCGGACGAGGTGTGTGTCCGCCGTACGCTGCCAGTGCGGCCGCTGGCGACGGCTCTTGAGCCTCCTCGAGTCGCTCCTCCCTCCCCTGGCCCGGGCCGTCGCGGCGCACGCTCGGCTTGTTGCTGACGGCGTGACTCAATCTGTCGTGCACCTGACCCGATCGCCACCCGCGATCCCCCGCTGCCACCCCGCCCCCGTCGCGTCGCCGACACAGGTGATCGAGGGCAAGCTCGACGAGCACTTCCCGCTCGTCGTCTGGCAGACCGGCTCGGGCACGCAGACCAACATGAACGTCAACGAGGTCATCTCGAACCGCGCCATCGAGATCCTCGGCGGCGAGATCGGCTCCAAGAAGCCCGTTCACCCCAACGACCACGTCAACAACGGCCAGTCGTCCAACGACACGTGCGTTTCCGCCCGCGCTTCTGATGATGCCGCTGCCGTCGTCGCACCCTCCCGCCCGCTGCTGACCCGGCCGCCCCTCTGCAGCTTCCCCACGGCGATGCACGTTGCTGCCGCCATCGAGCTCAACGAGCGCCTCCTGCCGGCGCTGCAGCTCCTCGAGACGGCCCTCAACGAGAAGGTCAAGGCCTTCAACCACATCATCAAGATTGGCCGCACGCACCTGCAGGACGCCACTCCTCTGACTCTCGGCCAGGAGTTCTCGGGCTACGCGCAGCAGGTCTCGTTTGGCATCGAGCGCGTTCGCGCCGTGCTCCCGCGCCTCTACTATCTCGCCCAGGGCGGCACCGCCGTCGGAACGGGCCTCAACACCAAGGTCGGCTACGACGTCAAGATCGCCGACGCGATCGCCAAGGAGACGGGCCTGCCCTTCAAGACGGCGCCCAACAAGTTCGAGGCCCTTGCCGCGCACGACGCCATTGTCGAGGCCAGCGGCGCGCTCAACACGCTGGCCGTCTCGCTCAACAAGATCGCCAACGACATCCGCCTGCTCGGCTCGGGCCCGCGCTGCGGCCTCGGCGAGCTCAGCCTGCCCGAGAACGAGCCTGGCTCGTCGATCATGCCTGGCAAGGTCAACCCGACCCAGTGCGAGGCCATGACCATGGTCTGCGCGCAAGTGGTGGGCAACCACACCGCCATCACCTTTGCCGGCGCGCAGGGCCACTTTGAGCTCAACGTCTTCAAGCCCGTGCTGATCCGCAACCTGCTGCACTCGACGCGCCTGCTGGCCGACGCCGCCGTGTCGTTCACCAAGAACTGCGTCGTGGGCATCCAGGCCAACGAGAAGCGCATCAACTCGATCCTCAACGAGTCGCTCATGCTCGTCACGGCCCTCAACCCGTACATTGGCTACGACAACGCCGCCAAGGCCGCCAAGAAGGCGCACAAGGAGGGCACCTCCCTCAAGGAGGCCACCGTCTCGCTGGGCCTGCTGACGCCCGAGCAGTTTGACCAGTACGTCCGCCCCGAGCAGATGATTGGCCCCAAGCTTTAAACCACGGCGCTTGCGCCGCTCCCCACCCCCTTCCTGTGCTTTCCCTCATTCCCGACCCATCGGGCCTGCATCGGCGGCCGCTGCCACGAATGAACGCGCCGCCTGCCTCATCGCCCTCGGAGATGCGCCGTGCATCGCCGCCATTGCTTCCGCCGCCGCGTGTTCTTCCGACCAGTGCCGTGGAGGGCCATGTCTCACATGAGTCCCGCGCTCGTGGCGCCGTCGCCTCGGCATCGCAGGGTGGGGCCGCCGGCGAGTGCTGCGTCGCCGTGTGTGCAGCTCGCTGATATGCCCACCCCCACGCAGTCCTGCGGGCCTCGACCCAGACGCTAGTCGCGCTGGCCGACGAGGTGCGACACTGGCAGGAACCTTCCCGGACTCTGACGCGGGGCTGAGCCGTGATTACCACAGGTTGACACCATCGAGAGTGCGATGCATGCCCTGCGGCGAGACATGCTCGGCGTCAGCGCCGCGGCCCTCGCCGCTGCGAGTGGCCCCCGACACCCGCAGCCGCCGCACCGCCGCGGCGCAGATGGCGCCTCCCCGCTCCGCTGATGGCGTGCGATCCCTGCCACGGCGCCATGGCACGGTGATCCGATTCGTCAGGTGATTCACCGCTGCCGCCGGATTCATCCGCGTTGGCACCTTAAAGCGGACCCGGCCACCGCAGCCCAAACGCCGATCAGCCTCTCTGCCCCCTCCGCCCTCGTTCCAACCAGGCTCTAGGTACCGGACTGGCTCGCCGCACTCGGTCTTGCACCCGCAGAAACCTCGCCGATGATCGAATTAATCCTTGCTGCCATCGCAGTCGCGGGCCTGCCGGCGCTGCTGCTGCTCCGCCGGTGGCTGTCGCGCACGCCGGTCGACCCCGACCAGCTGCCGGCGTACTCGGCGAGCAGCCCAGACGCTCTTGGCGCCGGCGCGCGCGCTGCCGACATCACGCCGCCTCCGCCAGCCTACTCGCACTCGGCTCGATCCACGTTGTCTCAGACACTCCTTCCGCCGCCGCCGCCCCCATACTCGTGCGCGGTTGCCTCTCTGCAACCCGCGCCGCCCGCATACACCCACGTTGTCTGTGTGATCTGCTGATCGCGCAACTCTCACCCCGCACCCAGACCACCAGCCCGATCGCTCTCATCCCAGCTCTCCTTTCACGTCGATACACCCCATTCAAGTTCATGCTCATACTGCATCCCCGAGCTCAAATGAAAAACTTTGCATATTGTTCATTCTGAACATGGCGAGTCGATGAACGCTTGCAGCTGACGGTGATTCAGCGTCGAAGGGGTCGGGCGTTGCGACGCGGGATGCCCGTGGGTGTCTCGCACGTAACTCGGATTGCAGGCGGCCCGCCGTGGTCGGGAGTCAATGGACCCGCCTCCGTGGCAGCCTCGGGAGTGTCAGTTGATATCTTGAGCGGCGACGCATGGTTCGTGCCTGCTTCAGTCGACTCGAGGCGAGGCATGGCCAGCACCTGCTCCACCGCCAAAAACAGTCAGATTTCTTACCCGCGGACCGCAAAAAGCAGATCCGGGCACATACCGAGAGCGCATCCACCAGGTCGTCGGCAGTGAAGTGCTCGTCACAAAGTGCGTGGATGCGCAGTGCAATCTCGTGCTGAGTTGCACTGGCCGCGTCGGGCGAGGCACCATGCTCGGACTCCCATGAGCGCCAGCCGTTCTGCTTGAGGCCGCCCCGCGGAGCTGCAAGAGTTTGCGGCGGCTCGCTCTTGGCTGAGATAAGCATCTGCATCTGGCGCTCTTATTGCCTCGGCGGAGTCAGCATCAAAGCAGGGGCCACCCGGTCTTAGGGCTTCCAACGCACCAAGCTCGTCGATCTTGCGGTGCGCCGCGGCAATACTGGCTCGCAGCTCGTCAATCACGGCCGCCTGCGCGGCAACCGTATGGCGCAGCTCGACCATGGTCTCCTGCTTGCGCGGCGCTGCAGCCGTAGACGCCGCGGGGCTGGTGGCCACCGCGGGTGTGGCGAGGGGCGGCGGTGCTGGATCTGGCGACCAGAGCTGTCAGCTTGAGCGCACAACCGCGTCGCTGGAGCGGGGGCGGCGGGCCGCGTACCTGCGTCCAGCCTGGGCAGCTGCATGCTCTTGCGCCTGAGCAGCGTGGGGCCGCGGAGCTGGTTGACGGGCGCCGCCGCGCGCGAGGGCTGGGGCGTGCCAGGCAGCGGCGCATCGGCGCGGAGAAACGACGTGCTGCTGGACTTGCGCAGCACCGGCGGCGGAGGCAGCGCCGTCGATGCGGACCCGAGGGCGACCGATGCAGATGCGCCTCGGACGGGCCGCTGCGCCGCCGTGCGCGGTGCGGGCTTGGCGAACCCGTCGTCGGCGGACGCTGCTGCGCGGATGCGCCGCTGCTGCTGGCGGGCCGCTGCGTCCGAGCCGAGCGCGAGCGACGGCGGCGCCGGCACTGCAGCCTGGTGGCCGCGGATCTGAGTGGTGGCGATGCGCGACGACGACACGATCGGCGGCGGCCGCACGCGGCGCGCCTGCGGTACAGGCTCGAGCACCGGCAGCTTGCCCGGTGCGGACTCCGGCGACGTGGCCGAGCGCGGGCTGGATGGACCCGACGGCATCTTGGAGTCGCGCCTTGCGTGCATTATGCCGACCAGAGTCTCTGGATGATGGGCGCAGGCGGAGGATCAGTTGCCCGGACCGGAAGGCGGCGGAGGCTCGCAAGCGCGCGGGGCCGGCAACAGCGGCAGGCG
>JADGIZ010000572.1:0-11676 GCA_027604665.1 Polyrhizophydium stewartii
AGGGCGGCCCCACCATCCCCTGGCGCCCCGGCCGCAAGGACGCAGACACCTCGGCCGCCTGCACCCCCGACGGCCGCCTGCCCGACGCCTCGCAGGCACACGACCATGTGAGTGTTGATCCGCATCCCACCCACGCGCGCCATCGTGCACCACTTCCCCGCATCACGCCTGCCGCGGCCACGGGCCCGCATCCGCCGCACCGCCTCGCGCCAGGGCGGCTCCCTGCTCGCTGCGCCTCTGCCATGCCGCCCGCCCGCGCGCTGACGCCCCCGCTCGCTCCTCGCAATGCCCCAGCTCCGCAACATCTTCTACCGCATGGGCTTCAACGACCAGGAGATCGTCGCCCTCGCCGGCGCCCACGCCCTCGGCCGCTGCCACACGGACCGCTCCGGCTACGAGGGCCCCTGGACCTTCAGCCCAACCACCTTCTCCAACTCGTACTTCAAGCTGCTCCTGAGCGAGAGGTGGGTCGACAAGAAGTGGTCCGGCCCCAAGCAGGCCGTCGACAAGGCCACCGGCTCCCTCATGATGCTGCCCGCAGACCTGGCCCTCATCAACGACCGCGTCTTCAAGAAGCACGTTGCCGAGTACGCCAAGGACGAGAACAAGTTCTTTGCCGACTTTGCCGCCGCCTTCAAGAAGCTCGAGGAGCTCGGCGTGCCCTTCCCCGAGAACGCCCCGACTCTCACCTTCAACCGCGCCGCGGCCTAAGCCCCTGCCCCCATCTCATCTCCATCCTCGCCCGCCTCCGCCTCCTCCGCCTCCGCCTCCTCCTCTGCCCGGCGGCTCCATGCGCACTCGGCCTCTTTCCTTCAGCCGCCTCCCGCCCATCTCGAATTCCGTTCATCCGAATTCATCCGCGTTCATCCGCATTCTCCGCTTTCGCTGTGTCTTTTGCACTCGTTTGTGTGACCACACTCGCATTCACTGTGCCCGCTGGACCCGTGCTCATTTTCCGCATGCGACCGCATTCTCCGCATCCGTCCGCACGTTTATTCCGCGCGGGCATAGACACACGGCCCCTCAGAGGCTGCGGAGCACCTCCTGCACAAACTCGTTGCCCGCCATCTCGCCCGCGTACTTGGCACGCAGCCCACGCAGCGCCTCGAGCAGTCGCGCAGTCGCCGCCGATGCCGCAGAGACGCTGCCATCGGCAGTGCTCTCGAGCGCAGCCTGCTGCTTTGGCTGCTCGGCGCGCCAGACGCCCGCTGCCTCACGCAGGAAGCGGTCCACAATCATGCCGCCCGCCCGCACCGCCTCGTCCGAGCTCGCCCACACGCGCGGCTGCTTTGGTGGCAGCTGCGCGCCGTTGCTGCCGCTGCCGCCGCCGCTCTTGTCCTCAAAGTCCTCGAGCTCGGCCGCCTTGCGCTTGGCAATCTTGACCACAATCTCGGGGAACGACGCCAGCTCCGCCACATGGATGCCAAAGCTCTGGTCGCACACGCCCGGCAGCACCTTGTACAGCAGCGTGAGCGTCTTCTGCCCCGACGACAGGCTCGACAGGTGCGCCGTCACGTGCAGGTTCGTCACGCTGGGCTCCTTGTCTGCCAGCTGCGTCAGCTCGTGAAAGTGCGTCGCAAACAGCGACAGGCACTTGATCTTGGTGCAAATATGCCTTGCACGAGAGAGCATCCACCACAACGCGAGATATCGTCAGCACCCTGCCCACGTCCAGAGCGTCCCTGCCTGCGCGCAGACTCACTCTGCAATCGCCCACGCAAGGCCAAACCCATCGTACGTGCTCGTGCCGCGTCCAAGCTCGTCAATGATGATCAGCGAGTTGCGCGTCGCCGACCGCAGAATCGACGCCGTCTCAAGCATCTCGGCCATAAACGTCGAAATGCCCTTGAGCTGGCTGTCATTGGCGCCCACGCGCGCCAGGATCGAGTCCACAATCGCCACACTCGCCTCCTGGCACGGCACAAACGACCCAATCTGCGCCATCAGGACAATCACGCCAATCTGCCGAATGTACGTCGACTTGCCGCCCATGTTGGGCCCTGTGATGATCTGGAACGCGCTCGCGCCCGGAACCAGCGACACGTCGTTCTCGATAAACGACACGTCGTCTTGGATCTCCACGCACGGGTGTCGCGCGCCTTTGAGCACAATGCCGCTGCCGTCGCCTTGCCGCGCCATCGTCAGCACCGCCATGCACACGCACACGCCAGTCACAAGCAATCCAAGTCGCAGCCACCGTCGCCGCTCACCCATAGGCGCCATCTTGGGCCGCACGTACTGGATCGGCGCGTGCACCGCCACATGCGCAAAGCTGACTATCACGTCAATGTGGGCAATCAGCTGGTTGAGTAACTCGAGCACGGGAAAGTACGATCCTGTGCGCAGCGTCAGCCATTCCCCATTCTGTGCACGCTCTTGACATGATCTGCTGACCCCCCCCACAAATGCAACACGCTAGATCCGCCACTGACCCGTGATTGTAATGACCTCCTTGGCCAGATTGCCCTGCAGCGCCTCGTACGACTCTGTGAGCTCAATAAACTCGTTGCTCAACATGCGCAGTTTCTGCGTCGTGAACAGCACGCCAGCCTTTTGCGTCGACATCTCGAGGAACTCGGGCTTGCCGCGGATCTTGCTGGCGTCCTGTTGCAGCACATAAAAGCACGCACAAGTTCACACAAAAGCAGTGAGCATTCACCTCGCCCCACTACGTCGTGTGCACCAGCCAACAACAAAGCCATCTCACCGCGCGCGACAGCCGCAGATGATGCCCGTACTGGCTGTTCCTCTCAAACTTGAGCCGCTTCTCAAACTCGACCCCAAGCGACACGGCCACGCGCTCCGCCTCGGGCTGCAGCGCCGCAAGCACCTCGTTCATGCGCGCACGCGTGTCCTGCAGCTCCTCATGGAAATCGGCCTTGATCAAATACTCGTGGTTCTCGACCGCCTCGAGATCCACCGTCGTCTCCACAAGCTCTTGCAGCTTGCGCAGCGACTCGGCATACTCACGCAGCGGCGAAATGTACACCTCGCGCACGAGCGCCGCGTGCTCGCCAGTGTACTCTTCCAGTGTTTCTTGCAGCGCGGGGAGTCCCAGCAGCACTTGGTACACGCGCACCACGTCCTGCAGAGACGCGCTGCCGCGCTGGAACTTGCGCGCCAGGCGGTGCAAGTCGGGGAACGACCGCAAGCGGTCCTCCTGCACCGCACCGCAACGCATCGCAACGCATCGCACAGCGCCGCAACCCCCGCCCATCGCCGTCGTCAGCCGTCGCAGCCTCTCGGTTGTATCGCATTCAAACGGCCAGAACCCAGCCACGCACCTGCATCGTCTGGCGAAGCTGCGAGTCCTCGAAAAACGCCTCAACGAGGTTGTGCCGCGCCTGAATGTCCTCGACGCTCATGAGCGGCTGCTTGACCCACTGCCCGAGCAGGCGCGATCCCTGCGCTGTCTTGCATTTGTCCAGCAGGCCCGTGAGGCTCATCGACTTGGGTCCTGGCCACAATCACCCCACACGCACGCGAGCCAGTGAGCTTCAGCACATGCATCACTCGCTGTGAGGATCGACAGCTCACAACCACACGCACCGGCCTGGCCTGTGAGTGTCAGATTGAGCGCCTTGACGGCTGCCGAGTCCAATCGCATGTACTGCGACAGATCGTGCGTCTCGATCGTGTACTCGCCAAAGTTGCTGTCATCGGCGAGCAGCTTGCCACGCAGCGCCAAACCGAGTTAGCGCCTAAAAACCAATCGAGTCGCCGTTGCGAGCAGCTCCTCTGACCCGCGACACTCACGTTCAAGTACTTGATCAGCGCCGCAACGCACTGCATGGCAATCGCCATGTTGAGCTCGGCTGCATCGTCCCACCACCAAAAACGAATCAGCAAACGGCCCATCTTCAAGAACCGCGCTGGAACGTGGAAGAGCTGGCGTGCGGAGGAGGTGCCGGACTCAGCAACTCACGCAGCTTGGTGGCGTCCATGCCGTTGGCCAGCAGGCGGTTCAGGTCCTGCTCGATATCGTTGGTGCCAAAGTCGGCGCGGCGGCGCTCCGTGACCACCACATCGCAGCGGCTCAGGATCGCCTTGATCTTCTTGAGACCATAGTTTTGCGAGTCGTCGGGCATCACGCACTCCTTGACGCCCAGCTGGATCAGCACCGACTGCGCCGCGTCCGTGCAATTGCATTCGTTGTCAGTGAGCCAGGAACCTATCGGCGCCGCAGCGACGAGGAGCGTCACGGCGGCAGACCGGAGCAAGTGGAGTGAGTCGCACCTCAAAGTTGGAAAAGGTCTCGTTGTCAACAAACTCGGCGACGCCCATGCGACGCATCGTCGTGGCGTCCGTGTACGCAATGCCAACCAGCTTGTCGTTGCCCGTTGTGCGCAGCGAGACGGCGAGCACAATGGGCGACGACGACACCTCGGAGCTGCCGCCAAACAGCAGCTCCTCGACGCTCTGCAGGTTCCCCGGCGACGCCTGCACGATCGATGCCATCTCACAAGCGTCAGCCGTGCGTCGAGCCGACAAGACGGCGCCGCCCCTCTCCCGCTCCACAAGAACAAGACAGCAAAGCCAACGCACGCTCTTGGCAAGGCGCCAGCCGCCGCCCTTGCGGGTCTCGGACGCCCAAATCTCGATGCGGTGGTGCTTGTTGACCAGCATGTCCTTGAGAAACGCCGTGGCATTGAGCCGGCTGAGCGTGCAGCTCGGCAGGCCCGCGCTGCCGCCGAGGTACTTGATCACCGTCGTCGTCTTGTAAACCTGGTCGGCCACGTAGAGCGCATCGTCGCCGTGCGCGCTGTAGTAGTCGCCGCCGTTGCGCTCAAACAGCCGCACCGTCGTCTCGCCCTTCTGCAGACCCGCAAGGCGTGCAGGCAGGTCGGCGGTCGGCGGTGCGAGCAAGCGGCGGGGCGGCGAGATGGAGGGGCGATTGGCTGGGCGTGTCAGTTGTGGGTGGGGCCGCCAGAGCGGGCAAGGCCGCTCGCAAGCCAGGGGCGGCTGCGTGCGGAGAAAGGCGTCCGGACGACCTCGGGCAGGCTGGCAAAGAACTGGCAGAAGCCGGCCTCGGCCGGCTTGTCTGTGGGCCGCGCGGCAGGCGGGCGGGTGCGTCAGCAGAGCCGCAACGGCAGCGACCGAGGTGCGGCCTGATGGCGCGGCGCGCACGCACCAAGGGCGAGGTCGGGCTGGTCCTTGTCCATGTGTCCGATTGCGCTTGGCGGGTCAAATTCGGCCATGTCGCCGACGGCCTCGGTGCTCCGACCTCGTGTTGTGCGGGCTGCGTCCAAGCCCCGTGCACACGACACCGCCCGCACCCGCCCGCCGCAGGCAGCCACGGCGATGGCCGTCGGCATTCTCCCTTGGTGCGATCGCGCCTCGCGGCCTTGGCTCCTGCTGTGGCCGCGGCGGCCGCGATGTGAATCCGCAGGAAACGGGTGCCAAGGGGCAGCAGCCGCCGCAGCACTTTGCCGTCGTGTTGGATTTTGTGAGTCGCTGCGTGCTGGCGCGAGCGAGCTGCACTGCACCGCCGCGAGGCCTCTGCGCGCGCTGCTGGGCCGGCAGCCCGCGCGCATGTGTCCCGGCGCTGCGCTGCGCGGCCCAGTGCTGCCCGGCGCGCGCTGCCCGGCGTGCGGGCCACCCGCAAGACCCTCCGCGATCGTCCCCCGCGATCGTTGCTGATCTCGGAGCGCCGCATCCGTTTTTTTCTGGACCCCGCCACACCCGACGCCCCCACGCCCGCACCCCACGACCACGCCAGCCCCCACAAGCAACCAGAAATGTCGACTGAGCGCACCTACATCATGGTCAAGCCCGACGGCGTCGAGCGTGGTCTCGTTGGCGAGATCATCAAGCGCTTCGAGAACCGCGGCTTCAAGCTCGTTGCCCTCGAGCTCCTCCACCCGACCGTCGAGCACCTCGAGCAGCACTACTCTGACCTCCGCGAGAAGAAGTTCTTCCGCGGCCTGATCGAGTACATGCACTCGGGCCCCGTCGTCGGCATGGTCTGGGAGGGCAAGGACGTTGTCAAGACTGGCCGCAAGATGCTCGGCGAGACCAACCCGCTCGCCTCGGCCCCTGGCACCATCCGCGGCGACTTCTGGTGCGTCTGTCTCCCGTGCCCCGTGCCCCGCTGATCGCACACTCCTGTGTCCGAGATGCTGACTCCCGCTGTGTGCGTCTGCCTGTGCACCTGCCCTGCAGCATCGACGTCGGCAAGAACATCTGCCACGGCTCGGACTCGGTCGAGAGCGCCCAGAAGGAGATTGCCCTCGTGAGTGGCTTGCGGCGGCCGGTCTGGCTTCCTCCCCGTGCTGGCGCTGACGATCGATCGCGCCTGTGCAGTGGTTCCCCCGCGGCGTCCCCCACTTCTCGCGCGGCCTCGACCGCCTCATCTACGAGTAAACGCCCCAGCTCGTGAATGAACGCCACTGTCTTATGTGATCCGATACATTTTCTTCTCTGCCAGCCGCCGCGTCCTCAGGGCCTGTGATACTGTCGTCACCAGCGGCGTCGGCCGCCTTCCCGCAGCTCCCAGCCAACCCCCACGCAGCCATGTCTTCTCTGAACCAGACGGTGCGCAGGACGCCGGACGCCTGCCTTCCACCGCCTGCATTCACGCCTGCTGATACGCCCGGCCTCTGCAGTTCATCAACATCGGCATTGTCCTGGCCGCCGTCCAAGTGGTGCGCTGATTCCGCCCCGTCGCTGTGCGCCTTCCGCGGGCGGCTGCCGGCTCGCCGAGGCGCACTGGAGCACCGGCCGCCTCGGCGCAGGTCCCGCGGCGTGTTGCAGCGGCTTCACGCCGCGGCCGTGCGCCGTGCGCCGTGCGCCGTGCGCCGTGCTCGCCTCGCCCGCCTGCTCGCCCACCAGCTGACCGCGCTCTGGGTTGCGCCTCTCTGCCCCCGACACCACAGGCCAACTACTTCAAGCTCGATGCCCCCGAGAACACCCTGTGCGTCGGAACCAGCTGCCCCTCGGCCGACCGCCGCGAGACCCGGCACCTGCGTACATGCGCTTGCATATCGCTTGCTGACCCGCCGCGCGCCGTGCTCCGCAGGTACATCCGCATCGCCTACGCCGCCAGCCAGGCCGCTGTGTTTGCGTGCATTGCGTACATCTACACCCGCATCCGCGCCAAGAAGGGTGCGCTGGCCTTGCCTCTGCGCCGATCGCTGCCGCCGCCTTGAGACCTGCTCGTTTGCTGATCCGCTGCGCTCTTGAACGACCGTAAACAACAGACAAGACCGAGCTGATTTACAACGAGTCCAAGTTCCCGTTCTCGTCGACGTGAGAGCTGTGCTCGCTTCCGTCGCCTCGCAGCCAATATGCATGCACACCGGCGCTGACCCGCAAACTTGCGCAGCCCGCCCGAGACGATCCGCTCGACGGTCGGCGCCTACGACGAGGAGCAGGTCCGCAGCCTCGTCACCCAGAACCTCACGACCGTCGCCGTGCTGCTCTTCATCACCTTCCGCTTCGGATACCTGCGCCCGCTCGTCATCCAGTCGGTCATGGCCTTGCGCCAGATCTCGACCACGCCGCTGTTCCGCGTCCACATCCTCGGCGAGGCGGCTACCGGCGACCTTGCCCGCCCCTGGAAGGGCACCGGCACGTCGAGGTGCGTGTTGAAGCAGCTCACCGAGCCGCATGTTGCCTGCCGCCCGCTGACGGAGGCTGACTCGTGCTGGCCGGCCGCCTGTCTCTCGTCTGGATCCCGCCCGGTTCCCCGTCTGCAGCCAGACTCCCGGCCCCACCAAGAAGGAGCTCAAGGCAAAGGAGCGCAAGGAGGCCAAGAAGCGCCTCAACCGTCTCGACTGAGCGCCTTGTGCTGTCGTCCGTTGTTGCCTCCTGGCGGCTGAATCCGCTGCCTCACGCGGATGGCTCTGCGTGGCATCAAGCCGTTGCCGTTCATGCTCGGCGGGCAGCCAATGAATTGAGACTGCGATGTCGCCATCGACCCACAACACCGGGCTGCTCGCCCCTTGACCGAGTCCTTGAGGGTGGTGCGGCCCCCCTCCGCCCCGGTGCGCCTGCCGATAATGCCCGATAGGCGCCTGAACATGCGACGCAGATACCGCCTCGCAGCACGCCTCGAGCCCCGCCCGGCCTCGCGTCTGATGCGACCCAGGCGCGCCAACACCGGGCGCTCTCGACTTTCCTCTGGCGCAATGCATCTCGCTGGTCTGCTCAACCCAGACCCTGCCCAGAGCCGAGGCAGCCGCGCCGACGTGGACCCATCCACCGCCGTTGCGCTGCTGTCTCCTGGCGCCGTGAGCTTCGCAGCTACCTCGCCTTCTGCCCACGCCGCCGCGCCGCCGCTGCACCGTGCTTTGGGCCTCGAGCCAGGTGCACCCGAGCTGGCTCCGAGCCGGCCGCCTTCCTCCGCATTTGTGCCCATCGAGTGCGTCCGAGGGCCTGCGGGCGATGGCGGCGCTGCAGGGCCCGCCCGGCCGGCAGCGGCGGCGGAGGCCGCGAGTGCGAGCCTCCGCGCAGGCGCCGGGCCGCTGCACCCGGCTCGCCCGGCTGTCGGCGCCTGCGCGGAGGCTCGCACTCGCGGCCCCCGCCGTCGCCCGGCCGGCCTCTGCCTCGCCCTCTGCCTCGCCGCAGCCGCAGCCGCAGCCGCAGCCGCAGCGGCAGATACCGCACGGGCCTGCCGCCTCGCCTGACGCGCAACCGTCGAGGTACGCAGCGTGCGTACCTCCGCGGATGTCGGTCCGCCCACCCGTGTCAGCGCTTGTGCCCGCTGACGCTCCGCACAAAAGACGCACACCGACCGACAGAGCCGGAGGCAAGGGCAGCGGCAGCGGCAGCAGCAGCCCCGTCGACGACACCGTTGCCGCCGCGGCGATCCACCTGCAGCGGCTCTCCCACACACACACACACGCCCACCCGCGCAGCCCGGATATGACGAGCGACGACAGCGCCACGGACGCCGGGTGCATGCTGTGCGACGAGGACGACGGCCACATGCACACGTCCGAGTCCGGCGACAGCCAGTCCGCCTGCTGCGCGGACGCCGCCGACGGCGGCACATACGCCTGCACCGATGCCTGCGGCGAGGATCCCTGCGCGGACCCAGACTGCGCCTACCTGCGCGACAGCGACACGGCCAATGGCGGCAGCAGCGGCAGTGGAGCCAGCGGCGGAGACACGACTGCCATCAGCCACCCTCACCACCACCACTACCACATCCAGGCCCACGACGCGGCCCACGACCCCGACCACCACCCGCACTATCCCCACCACCACCACCACTCGCACCACATGCTGCGCTGCTTCCCCTGCCCGCACCCCGGCTGCGGCATGTCGTTCTTCCGCAAGCAGAACCTCAAGGCGCACATGTGCGTGCACAGCGAGATCCGCGCCTTTGCATGCCCAAAGTGCCCCGCGTCCTTCCGCAGGCGGCAGGAGCTGCAGCGCCACGTGCGCACCGTGCACGCCGAGCCCGAGATGCGCAGGCCGTTTGCGTGCCCCGGGTGCGGCACGGCGTTTGGCCGCCACGACGCGCTCAAGCGGCATATCCTCGCCAACGGCGGCACCGTCGGGCCCGATGCCGTCACGCCCTGGGCGTGCTCGGCGCCAAAGACGCGCCAGCGGTCGGCCAACCCAAACCCGAGGTTGCAGGTCGACCGCGCGGCGGTCAAGTCCGATTCAGTAAACAGTTGATGCCTTTTTTTTTTCGATGCACTGGATGTGTGGTTGTATTGCTTCTGCCGCAGTGCTGGCGTCCCCGCTGCTGCGCAAGAATACGCTCCTCGCTGGTTGCAGTTACGCAGATGCGCGTGCGCGGCTTCATTCGTGGACGCGTCATTCAGGCTGTAATCGCTCATTCCGTGCTTGATCCGCCGAGGTCGAGGTGCCTCGAAGCTTCATGACGTGCTCTTTGAACTCTTCCGAGTAAACGTCCAGCGTTGCGGCGACTGTGTCCCAATCCAGATCGGGAAAGCGCTCAAACAGAAAGTCGGCAATCGCCATCGCGTCGGGAGTAAATGGCGCTTGCCCCACCAATCTTAAAACATCATCAGACGGGGCAGCGCCGTACTCAATCAGCAGTCTGAAAGCTTCAAAGTCCCTTGAACAATCAGCCAGGAGAAGGTTTTTCGATGGCAGGCTGAAATGGCTCGACTTGAGCAAGACCTTGACCAAGTCATAGCACTTGTGCTGAAGGAGTTTCGGTAAAATTTGTTCATGCGCGAACTTGGCCTTGCTGCGGAACAGCTTCGAGACAAGATAGAAGTGCTTCAGCTCAATTAGTTCCATGATGCATAACGTCATTTCTTGCTTGGACTCGTCCGGGAAGTGCTCAAGCAGCCACTGGATAACGCGATCGTGGTTGTAGAGCATGGCAACCTTGATCACCTGGGCCGAGCACCGCGCGCCGCGTTTGGTCCTGAAGAACTCGAGCACGCCAACATGACCGTTGTGCGCTGCGCAAACCATCGCCTTGGTGTCGTCGCACTCAATACGCTGCTCGTGCAGGAACCGCACGACGCCGAGATGCCCGGCTTGCGCCGCGCCGATCATCGCCGCACCAGTGAAGCCCTCGGTGCGGTGCGCGCGTAGGAACTCAATCACGTCCATGTGGCCGCCGGCCGCAGCGGCATCCATCGCGCCGTGGTCGCAGGCAAGATCAAAGTCGCTGTGCAGCAGCCGCACGGCATCCAGATCGCCCTTGCCGGCCGCGATGCGCATCGCGTCCTTGAACCAGTAGTCGTTGTTAAAATATGGTCTGAAAAAGGCAAACAGCTCCATGTCGCCGCGCGCCGCCGCCTTGGCAGCGATATCGCTAAATAGGATAAAGCGAAAGCCGCCGTTCGACATGGCTCGCAGCGCGTCGAGCCGGCGATACTTGACACTCGCTTTCACGAGCCAATCAAGCTGGCTGGCCGAAAGAGAGCCGTACTGTCTGGCAACACAACCAAGGATCACGCCGTTGCTGTTCTTGGCTGCTTGATAGATCGAGCGGAGGGTAATCGAAGACAAGCTGAAGCGAGATTCAATAACGCCGAAGCACTTGACAGCGTTTGACATGACAGCTGTTTGAATGATCTTCCTGCCGACAAAGCCGGTGTGCTGCGCGAGCAGCTCGACTGACTCGACGCGGTCATAGTGCAGTGCAGCCTCAAAGGCACCTGCAAGGCTCATGGTCATCTGAAAGAGCTGCGTATCGAGAACAAGCTGCAACAGCTTGGTGTTGCCAAGGCCTGCCGCGGCAACAAGGACAATCCAGCTGCTCGATCCGGTCCTCCCCGCCCAGCTACTGAGCTGATGTCGCGCACGACGACGGAGTTCCAGGTCAAGCATCTCCTTGCAGACGTCGAGCGAGAACGTCGCCGCCTTGGCGGCGAATGTGTGCTGGTCCAGCTTGCCAAAGTCGGTCAATGCCATATCGGGCCGTGCGCGGATGGCGGCCACCATGGCGTCCGACGGTGGTGCCACGTACGGCTCGAATGTCAGCCTGCGCTGCGGCAGCATCGGCACGCAGCTGACGAGGTCATTGGCCATGCACTCGATCCACACCAGCGCCGAAGTGCGGTCGTCGAGCGGCAGGAGCAGCCGGCCGTGCAGCAGCTTCGTTGCCAGCCCGGCGTGCTCGAACACGGCCTCGCCGAGCTCGAACGGCAGCCGCTCGAGCATGTCTGCAACGTCGGCGCAGCCTGCGAAGCGCGAGGCAGCGGCCATGGCGGGGCGGCGAGCGGGGCGGCGGGCGGCGAG
>JADGIZ010000573.1:0-11665 GCA_027604665.1 Polyrhizophydium stewartii
GTCGAGGCGAGCGCCGGTGCCTTTGCAGGCCCGCCGCCGAGCGCGATGCTGGCGGCGGCGCGCAACGGACACCTGCGCGTGCTCGAGTCGTTTGTCGCGCGCACGGCGGACAGGAGCGCCAGCGGCGCTGCTCCACCACCGCTCGACGATGCGCTGAACGTGGCGCTCGAGGGCGGGCATGTCGAGATTGCGCGCATGCTGGTCGCCGCGGGCCGCGCTGTGCCGAGCATGCGCGCCATGGTCGCCATCGCACGCGCCGGCAACCTCGAGGCCGCGCAGTGGCTGCGCTCCGCGGTGCCTGCCGCATCGGCAGCACCTGTTCCTCCCGCCGCGCTGCGTGCGGCGTGCGAGAGCGGCCATGCGGCCCTCGCGGCGTTCCTCATTGACGACTGCGGCTGCAAGGTCACGCCGGCAGTGCGCGCCGTCACCGCCAAGCTCGGGCATCGTGCCGTGGCGGCCGTCATTGCAACTCGTTGAATGCCTTCTTTGCCTCGTAATCTTTTTGCAACACCTTGGACGACCCATCACAAGCACTCATCGGAGCCTCATCTGACTGAGCATTCAGACCGACCCCAGAGCAGCATCGCCCGAGTGTACAGTTGAAATGAAGGCTTATTCACCTGCTAGGTCCTGGCCTCTTTGCTTTGAGGTCTCCATCTTTGCCGTGCGAGCCCCAAACTGCACTGCGCGCTTGGGCTCGAGTGCGGCGCGAGTGAGGCCGAGTGCAGATGCAACCAAACGAAGCACAAGCTTGTCGCCGACGCCCTTTGCAAGGCGGGGGTCCGTTTTGAGATGGACGGGCATGCGGCACAGCAGCCGTGTCACGCCCGAGTCCAAGAATGGGAACCGCACCTCTTTTCCATGAGAAGAGACAATGCGGTCGTCGCGGCCGAGGTTCCGCGTCGAGATGCGCGAGACATCGAGTTGGAGTTCCGATATCAATCCCTGCCAGCCCTGCTTGACAAATTGCACCCGATGGCGGCCATATCCGCCAAGCTGGAGCCCACAGAGTCAGCAGCTCGCCTTTGGCAGAGATTGAACTCGATGCGTCCAGCGAATCACCTGCTCGTCGGCGCCCAGCCCGCTGAACAGCACTTTTGAGCGACTTACAAAGGGCACGGCGCTGGAGCGATCAGGAGGTGACAGACGCACAACACCTACAGGTTGGTTAGAGGTTGAATCTATGGGCGACGATTTGCAAGACGCGCACCTCTCCCGCGCGATGCAAACCAAAATGCCATGGCAATACTCTGGCGGGGACGGGATTCAAGGTCAGCCGAAGGTGCATTGCTGCGCAAGAAGCACGCGAGCGACTTGCCAAGTCCATGACCGTGTCCAGTGGCATCATGAGTCGCTTTATCATGTCGCGTTGCGCAATGGCTTCCGCGTAGGGCACGTTGATTTCGACGAACCGCCATTGCCGCGAAGGGAACAGCCGCGCCAGTTCGGAGGCGCCAAGTCTCCCAGTGATTCGATCTGGCACGTCGTACTCGTCTGGCGCCTCCCTGGATGCTGCGCCTGCTTCCAGTGCAGGCCCTTCGTTTGGCGCTCCGGCAACATGGCGGTTTGGTTTGCGCGCAGAGGTTTGCCTGGCGTGGCTGCCCAGGACTCTGGGGTTTTCGAAGCCAACATTCAGTAAATCTACCGGCTCGTCTGGAGGCAGATATCTATGGGCCAGCGCAGCAAGCGTGATGCAGTCGAGGCCGCCTGAGAAGAGAACACCGAGACGAGCCGGCCGGGCGAGAAGCGGGCTCGAGTCGCTTCCGGCTTCGTGCATAGAGATCGGGTGGTTGGGAATATTCTCTGTGCGTCGTCGGACCGAGTCCTGCAGCGAAAAAAGAAGTTCGCCCGCCGCCTTTGCGAGTGGAGAGTCGGCGGCGAATTTGGGGATTTCCGGGCTGGCGCCAGAGTCAGGATCCAGCACAGCAAGATCGTCGACAGATGGGAGGGCTGAATTGAGCACCAGCGAGGGGCATGTCTGTTGTCCGGTTTCAGTAAGCAAAGCCAGGGAAGTGTGTCCGTTGGACGGCTCACAAGATCTGCAACGCCGTCCTGATCCGACCACGGCACCAGCCGCATGAACGAGCTGTGATCGGCCCAGCAGCGCTCGTTTGCGGATGCGCAGTCGATCACAAAGATTCCCGCCGTCGTGACTTCACTCCAATACCCAGGGTTCGCATCTGGGGCATCCATTCCCTGAGCCGCCTGCTGGACAGCAGGGGATGAAGAAACGAGAAGCACATCATCCTCGTGCTGCGGAAGCTGCACGAGCAGCGACCTGCGGCCGAGATGGTCTCTTCCAAAGAAGATCTTGTTTGTCGGCGCCTGTTTCGCGGCGAGTCAGCCAAGCAGCGGCGTCTTTGGCGAAGCTGCGACAACCGACATGATAATAGACGAAGGCCCATTCCCCGTCGATCCGCGACATGGCACGGAGGACGTCCGACTCGCAGACAGCGGCAGCGAGCTCCGCAGCAACAACGTCCGTGTCGCACACGTCGGGCGGCACATCGAGCCCGCCAAAGACCTCGCCGTTGAAGCACAGGATGCTGCCGGTGCGGGCGTCCGTGACGGGCTGCGGCGACACGGCCGTGCCCCGCAGGTGCAGCACCCATCCGTGCATCTCGGCGGCGACGCCGCCGGCGACCCACGCAGAATATCCGTGTGCGTCGGGGCCGCGCATCGCATTGGCTGCACGCAGTCGCTGCAGCAGGTCCTCGTGCATGCGCAGGCCGCCGTGCTCGGGCGGGCCGCCTTCGCGCACGGCCGCGAGGGCCAGCAGGATGCCGCACATGGGCACAGCGTGATGGCGGCCGTCGGCTTGACGATTGTAAACGTGGTCTGCGAACCGCCTCGCCAGGGCCTTGCTGAGCTTGTGCCTGAGATACAACAGCGGGTTTGACCGCGCGCAGCCGATCAGCCGACATGAACTTTGGCTTCAGCTCCCTCATCGGCCGAGGAAAGCGGCTGTCTCTATGGCGGTCGCTGCTCGACGTGCAGGAGAACGAGACCCCCGAGGACGAGGACGAGATGATGCTCGAAGACAGCATGCTCAACGACGGCATCGCGGTCCAGCGCAGTCTGTTCGAGGAGGAGTTCCACCGGCCGATGGTGGTGCGTTCCTGGTCTCTCGCTGCGCATGCGGGAGTGTGGCGATGCAGCTGAGATGTGGTCGCGCGGACATGCTGGCCCGTCACCGGGGACAGCAAGGCGTGCTTGCCGTCAAGATCCGCTCGGCCGTGTTGTCGCAGGAAGGTACGACTGCCGCGTCGCGGCGACGCACGCAACCGCGAAAACTGAGAGCCGCCTGCGCAGTTCTCTCTGAGTTCCGATGCCTCTACTGCACGATCATGCTGCGCAACTTTATTGTGCGCACAAGCGTTGTCTCGACCAACACTCCAAAGATTGTGTGGGACCAGATCAAGCACTTTCCAGCGCGGGTGCGTGTCAAAGAGTCTCCCTCCCCAGCAAAGCACTTGTTCTCATACTATGGTTCGCACTTGCAGGTTGTCCGTAATCGCATGCATCCGTTCAACCATGTCAAGGTCCAGTTGCTCGGATTCGACTCGCACGGCCGCGAGCGCGAAGTCGGCGCAGTTGCCTTCCATCTGCACGAAATCATCAAGGTCGGGCTCCTGACTCGATATCCAATGGCACCGCCGCTTGCTGATTGTGGTGATGAAGGCGAGCCCCATATCAGGGATGTATGACGTGTGGGGCAAGCACTTTGAGGTCGGGCAGATGGAACTCGAGTTGACGTTTTCATACGGCATGTTTGGATACGGCTCGTCGGTCCAGGTGGGGCACGGAAACTGTCGCGCGTGAGGAACGAAGCACGAAACGCTCATAAAAGCCGAACGGCGAGAGTGCAGTTGCAAGACGAGGACATTTTGCCAGAGGAGGCAATTCAGTACTCGCTGATGCCGCGCATCAACCCCGCTCAGGATCTGTGCGAGCCCGAAGAGCCCGTGCTTGCGGTCCAGGCTGTTCCGCACCCGGGCTTTATTCCTTTCCGCAACAAAGTGCATCTCAGCTACGGCAAAGATATCCAGAACGAGCTCGAGGAGATCTCGCGCACAATGTACCGCCCCGAAATTCTGATGCAGGACTTTGAGGCCATGGAGCACGTCCGCCACAAGGTACGCGTCGGATGAGACCAGTAACGCCAAGCTCTGCCGCTAATCTAAACTGCTGCAGTATTACTCGATCTCGAGTCGCGCGGTGCGTCTCATGTACCTGCACACCTTTCTCCAGGAGTCGTCAAACGTGAGAGACGCCATCTTCGAGCACAGAGAGCCCCCAGTCTCTGACGCGGAGCAATCGTGCAGAGGCCAGAGACAGTGACCGAGGAGCACGAGCCGATTCGACCGCAGGGCTTTCCTAGAATGACATATATGCGGTTTGTATCACCTGCATCGTCCCTCGAGGAGCCGGCGCCGGTCGAAAACTATCTCGGCGCAGATCCACAAAAGCACGACGAGGCAATCCCCAAACCCGAGAACGCCGCGCAAAACAAGCCAAAGGTCATGCGCACTCGCGAAATGATGGGTGACTTTGAGTGGGAGGTCATGAACGTTCCGGCCGGAGGAGACCGCCCGCGAATCTCGCGCACGCAGGGGCCCGAATCACCGTCGCCTTCTACCAAGCAAAAACTGCCCAAAGAAGAGGCCCTTGAGCGGATATCACAGCCAACGACGTTGCTCGGCCGCATAGGCCGATTTTTGGGGTTTTCGTGATAAAATGTGGTGTCTGGCGATGCCTTCATTCCAAGAGACCCACGACAGCCGCTCATGGAGAGTTAGTACGCGTTCTCCTCGGCATTGTCGATCTCTTGGTAACACTTGTCCAAGAACGAAATGATCTCGCTGATGCGGTCGCGGTTGCGGCGGACCTCCGAGTCGTGAACCTTTTTGATGACCTGCTCTTGATCGCGCATCACGCCCGAGACCAGCGCATCTTCCTATCGGACGTACTTCACTTGTTAGCGTTCGAGGGGAATCAGCGCAAGTGGGAGTTTGCCTTGCCTGGTGGTCAAGCTTGCCAAGACGAAAGTCGTGCGATGCATTGATGGCGTTCATGAGCACGTCCTTGTCGCTCATTATCTGCGCATGCATACCGAATTTCAGTCAGAAACTCGTCCAAGAGAACTGGCGCATTGCAAGCCTTACATCGCGAATCTCGTCGTCGACCTCGTCCATGTCGCCCTTGTTGAAGCGCTCGTACATGGCCAGAATCGCTTCGGAAAACTTTTCCTGATGCTCGTTCTCGAGGTCGCGAAGGCGCGCAAAGCTCGTTTGGCCGGTCTCGTTGATGGCGCTGCACATTTCTGTGTAGTTGCGCTCAAACTCTTTGATCACTTCTTCAAACTGCTCGACAATGACCATCTCGGCCGACATGAGAAAGTCCGAGAGCGTCTGCGTCTCTTCCCGCAGGGTCTTTAAAGCCTCGTCAACCTCCTTTGCGATTCTCGAGTTTTGTACGACCTTGATGAGCTGGATCGCGGCAAGAGCGCGTGCGTTGGTAGACGAACGATTCACACGCTGTTGTCCTGTACCGCCAGCCCACCTCTTTCTTCTTGTGCTGGAACTCTTCGAACCGCTTCATGCACTCCTTGTCGCTGGCCCCTTTGACGTCCGAGACGCATTTACGCAGCTGGGCAATCTCCTCGGCCTTTTCCTGCGACTTGCGAAGCACAAAGTGCTTGAGCTCCTTGACGACAATCTCAAACTTTGCGCGGAACTCCTCGCGCATCTCGTAAATGATGGACGGCGCAATTGGTACGAGCTTCTGGAAGTCTGCGTCTTCACCAAACATCGAATCGAACAGCACATCAATGTGAAGAATATGCGCTTTCTGAAACAGGTTGGAATCGCTCAGAGTCAGCTTGGCATCAGCTCCACTCGTCTCTACAGATGGCCTGACCTCATGGAGCGCATCGAGCTCAGCGCGCTTGCGCTGCTCCTCCTTCTTGGACGCTGCGACCTTCTCTTCTTCCTCTTGAGCAATAATAGAGTCGATGTACTTTTCGTGCGCGACTTTGAGCTTGTTGCAGCCGACCTGTCAGTGGCAATGACTGAGACTGCCACGCCAAGCCAGGCTCAGAATCAAAAGCTCACAGATTCCTCGTCAACCAGCCTGTAGTCAAGATACTTGAGCCTTTTCATGTGTGCGAGGCAGTACGACTTGTAGTTGGGATTCTTGCAGAAGGCATTTCCGGCGACATTGAGCACGCGAAGGTTTTCGAACTTGATCAGATACGCGAGCTGCACAAATGCGTCAGAAGGCATGAAATCGAACTCGAGACGGGATGGCCAGTTGCAAACGCACGCTCTCGAGAGACTGGATGTTGTTGTTGCCGATTGAAAAGACTTGGAGGTTGGCCAAGTCGTCCAGATTCTCGATCTTTGAGATGCGGTTGTTGTAGAGTGTGAGGTCTGTCAGCTTGACGAGTCCGTCGAGGCCCTCGATCTGGGTGATGTTGTTGAACGAGAGGTCTTTGTTAGGTCAGCGCCCCGGCTGCTTCAGGCAGCAGGAGGTATGCCGAGCCCGCACCGAGCCACTGCAGGTTCTTGAGGAAGTTGATGTTCTCGATTTTTTCGATGATGTTGTTGTCGAGCTGCAGCTTGACGATGTTCTCGTAGACCCAGAGGTTGTCGATCTTGAGAATGTCTGCTCGAGCGTCAGCCGCAAACAGTCAGCGGAACAGGCGTCGGCCGCGCCAAACACTGGAAGGAGCGAGGCGGCAGGCGGAGCGAGACGAGGCTGCGCGAGGTGTTGCGGCCCAAGGCGGCGCTGGAGTTGTCGCTCGCCGTCTCTCGCACGCTCGACATCGGACGATGGCCGGCCTCAAACACACTTTTGTAGTCGAGGCGCAGTGTTGTGACCTCGGACGCCTCAACGCCCTCCTTCCGCGCGATCTCGGCAATCTCGCTGTTGAGCTGCTCGTTGATGGCCTTGCGGATGAGCTCCTCGTCGATGACGGTCGGCTCTGTGTTGTTGTAATTCGACATTGCGGGAGAGTTGCGCTTTCCGTTTGCTGTGCTGTCGTTGGCCGAGAGCGGGAGGGAAGCAACGGGGATGAGGGATGTTCATTTGGTGCGGGCGGGACCGGGGGCTTCTCGCAGCGGTCGCTGCGGGAGAGGGGGGGGGGCGGCCGCGGCGGGGCGGCCGCAGCCCGAGGGTTCGGCCAGTCAAGAGCCGCGCCACTGCAGACTGGGCGTCAGCGACAAGGCGAGCGACAGCGCAAAGGCGCAGCGGGACCCTCACGTCGAGCTCGTCCTGAGCGGGGCCGGCAGCATTTGGGACGCGGCCGGGGCCGATGGCGCCTTGCTGCTGCAGCTTCTGGCTCAGGGGTCCGCCGCCGCCTCGAGTCGCCTGGGCCTAGTGGTATGCGGCGCAAGGGTGCCGTGCACGGTGGAGGCGGGGATCAGACGCAGAGCGTGTCAGCGGCTGGGACGCTGGGGCTTGCGGCGGCCGAGAGTGCCGTTTGGCAGGAGGGCCTCTGCGGGGCTTCGGCGGTCGCCCGATGCGGCTTGGCTGGCGGGGAACCGCCGGAACTTGGACGAAGGGGCGTCCATTGGCACCGACCTTGAGACGAGCCTCGGCCGCCGCCAGTCGTTGCTGGCGAGCGGCTTCGGAGTCCTGCGGCTGCGTCTGTGCGGCAGCTGGGGCCGCTGCGCCCGCCGTGGCGTGGGTGGCCTGTGTGTCGCCGCCGAGCTTGCGGCCTGCGTCCGGCTTGCTCCTCGACAGGCAGCCGCCCATTCTTGCGAATTCGGGAAAGCAGGCATCGGGAAAGCATCGGGCGAGCCGCCTGTGCCTGGGCGGTGTCGATCGCGCGCCAGGGCTGCGTGCGGGGCAGCAGCAAGCATGCCCGGTGGTGCTCGGCATCTCACGGGCTGCTCGCCCGCGCGCTCGCCTGCCAGCGCGAGCCTGGCCCGCGGCGAGCGCCAATCCGCCACCTTCCCTCATGGCGAATCGCCAGGTCGAGCAGAAGCAGAGCGCCGAGCTGCTTGGGCTCGCCACACGGCCGCTGGACGCCGCCGACTTTCTATCGGCGGACGTCGACTCGGGCGCACCGCCTGCTGGCGCGGCTGCGGGCGGTGCCAGCGGGCTGGCCGGTGTCTCTGGCCTCGCGGCCGGGGGTGTTGCGGCAGATGGGGCGCCGGGCGACGCCCGGACAGACCGCGCGGCGGGCATGTGGGCTGCCGGCGCAGGCCCGGCGGCAACCGCAGACGACATGCTCGGCGGTCCTGGCGCAGCGGGCGGCAGCGGCGGCTTCGACGCGGGCCAGGAGGACATCTCGCTTGACGCCGGGGCCGCCGTCGAGGATCCGTTCGCGACGCAGACGCCGCTGCAGCGCGCATCTGGGCAGCCGCCGCTCGTGCGCGCCGGCTCGGGCAGCTCCGCGCTCAACGCCGACCTGACCAGCCCGGGCGTTGCGTCGGCCGGGTCGGCCGCCACACGCCTGCCGCCGCGGCCCGGCCGCCCGTCGGACGAGCCGATCCCGTTTGCGGCCTTTGGCGACGCGGCTGGCATCGACTTTGTTGTCGACCCTTCTGGGGACGCCGAGGCCGCCGTGCCGCCGCGCGCCAAGATGGCCGCGCCGGCGTTCCCGCTCGTCGGATCGCCCGCCGTTGCCGCCGGACAGTCTGCCGCCTCGCGCCCCGGCAGCCCGGCGCGCACGTCGCGGTTCCCGGCCCCGAGCTTGATCTCGCCGCTCGTCGAGGAGTCTCGCCAACCAGCATCGGCTCCCGCAGCAGGCACGATCCCGGCGCCGCTGCCACATCCCGCAGCACCACCGAAGCCGCCGCAGCAGCAAGATCTGCTTGGCGGCAGCCCTATGCCCGACGTTGCAGCTGGTCTCCCGCCGCCGCTCATGTATCAGCCTCTGCAACAACAGCAACAACAGCAACAACAGCAGCAGCAGAACCAACATCAACCTCACCAGCTGGGCGGATCGCGAGCGCTCGGACAGCCGCTCCTCGACCTTGGGTCGGCAGCACGCACTCGGCTCAACGCCGCCCCGCCGCCGCTTGAGCCGCACCTTTTCTCCCTGCCGACGCGCCGATGGACAGATCCAACGTCCTTTCTGGATGTGCCGTTCACGGACAAGGTCGCCGATGCCATGGCTCGAGCGCTCGCGTCCGTGCCTGAGATCCAGAGGCCCGCGCGCAAGCTCATGAGCGTTGATCAAGCGATCCTGCTCGACGACCCGTACGAGGCACTTATCCAGGCGCGCAGCTGGCGCGCGGTCGCACAGCTGGCGCGCAGCGACATCATCGCCAGCCACCCCACCAGCGTCGACAGACTCTCGCGTCTGTGGCTGCTGCGCTGGTTCGCCATCTCGCGTCTCGGCCACGCTGATATCATCCAAGCTGAAATGGACCGCATTGGCGATCTCGAGTCGCCCGAACTCGTGTTCGAGCGTCACCCTGACGTATGGCCAGAGCGCTCCGGGTTCCTGGCGAGCTTTGAGCTTCGCCTGTTTTGCAATCTCGTGCCTTCGATGAAGGGCAACCACTACGAGAGCATCCACCGCATGTACAAGATGCTGTACCAGTATCGCCGCCAGGCGCAGCAGCAGTCGCCGCAGCAGCATCAGAGCGTGAATCACGTGCAGGAGTGGAAGTCGAAGCAGCCCGTGATTCTCATGCACGTGGCCAACCTGCTGATCCAGATCCAGGACTTTGTCACGGCCGCATCCGTGCTCGAGGGCATCGCAGATGCACGTCCCGCATCCGACGTTGATTTCCTCGCTGGAATCGGCCGCATGCATCTGCAGGTTGGCGACTTGCCGCGCGCTCGGGCGTTCTTTGTCCAGATCGAAAAGGCCCTCGGTCTGCGGGCGGATGACGCCGGCGTGGACACTCCCGTTGTGGCGCCGACCAAGTCGACCATCACGACGCCTGCACTGTCGGGCATTGCCGAAATGCCCCGCCCAGACCTGGTTCTCGCGCACCGCGCCTTCCTTCACTTGGCCGAGGGCGAGTTTGATGCCGCAGTTGCATGCTTCACGGACCTCGCGACGCGCGTCACTCGCATCTACCCCACGGGCGTCAACAATCTTGCCATTGCGCAGCTCTACGCCGGCAACGTCAGCCAGGCGACGAGCTTCCTCGAGAGCTTGGTCGTTGAAGTTCCCCAGCGCGCTGGTTCGTGCCAGGAGCTTGTGTTTAACTTGTGCACCATGTACGATCTTACCGAACACAGCACCGAAAAGAAGCGCCGCCTTCTGGCAAATGTCGTCTCGCATGCCGCCGGCGACGACTTTGGCCCCGAGAACCTCAAGCTCTGACGCCTGCCTGCATCCCACCGCACTTCCTGTCCAATACAGCACCTCCAGACTCGCGCATCTGGCTGTATTTGACCAGCGTCCATCGAGCACTCCACAAAATAACATGTCGCCGCCACGCCTGGCCGCCGTCGCCAGGCCGCAGCGTGCGTGCATCGCGCCGGCCAGGGTGGAGCCGGCGTCGAGTCGCCGGTGTCGGCCGCTTACTTCTTTCCAAGCGTCTTGGTCAGAAGCGCCTTGCCCGCGGCCAGCGACTCCTCCTTCTTGGACTTGGCTGGTGTTTCCGCACGAGCACAACGGAGCAGGGCGATCGAGAGGGTGGGGGAGGCGCAGCAGACGTTCAGCAGCTGCGGACGAGGCGGTGGGGCACAGGCAGCCAGGTGCACCTTCTGCCTCTTCCTGCCGGCGCTGGGCGGCCTCCTCGCGCTGCTTGCGGATGAGCGCCAGGCGAGCAAGGTCGGCACGGGCCTGGTCCGTCTTGCCCTCCATCTGCGCCTTCCAGAACGCCTCCTTGGCACGCTGCTTCTCGAGCGCCTCGCTGCGTGTGGTGGTCGCACCGGCGGGTTTCGTGACGGTCGAATGAGCATGACGACTGCGCCGTGTGCACCTCTCCGCGCAACGGCAAGCCTCACCGCTCGCGCCTGCTGAGCTGCGGAGCGGCAGGCTCCTCGTCGTCCGAGCCCGAGCCCGAGCCTGCGGCGGCCGCCGCGGCGAGGTCCGCAGCCTTCATGGGCTTCTTGGCAGCCCGGTTCGGGTTCGAAACCTCGAGGGCAGGCTCGCCGGCGCCTTCGGCTGGCGCAGCGCGGGCGCGGCTGCCCGAGGCTGGCCGCCCGCTGTCCGAGTCCGAGCCTGAGTCCGAGTCCGAGCCGGACGCCGGCTGCGTGCGCGGCTGCTCGCCGAGGCGCAGCGCACACAGCACTCGGTCGTCAGCAGCCGGCCCGGCGAAGCGCCAACCGCCAGAAAAACGAGGCCGCTGCCCACCTCGCCCCACAGGCCCGTCTCGTCGCTGACATCCTGCTCCCGGAGGACTCGCGAGGGCGTGAACCGCCGGCCGGAGCCGGGACCGCCACCGCCGCCGCCGCCTCCGCGCTTGCCGCCGCCGAGCTTCTTGGCTTTGCCGCCGATGACCATTGCGTTGCTGAACTTGGTGCAACTCCGGTGTCGGGGTTTCGATGGCGCGCCACGTCACGGGCGTCACCGGGATCCAGCTCGACAGCGTCAGAGGAGCGTTTACTTCTTGTTCTTCAATGAACGCAGCTTGCCACCCCAAAGGAGCGTTTTCTGACCGTCACAGGCCAGTCATGCGGCGCTCGACGAACGACTCGATGAAGCCCTCGAGCGTCAGGTCGTACTCCTTGATCGTGACGTTGCCGGCGC
>JADGIZ010000574.1:0-11660 GCA_027604665.1 Polyrhizophydium stewartii
TGTGTGTGTGTGTGTGTGTGTGTGTGTGTGTGTGCATGGTGAGGGGTGTGCTATGTTGCGCCTGGAACTTGCCCAGATGTCTCGTACTCGGCCATCATGCCTGTGGCCGCCGCAGCGAGCGACCACAGCGACATTGTCGGTGACGAAGCAGCTACGTCTGCTGCGCCGGCCAGGCACGGCCCGGATCCTGGCACCGACGGCGATGATGACGAAGTTGATGACGATGACGATGCCGTCGACAAAGGCACCGACGAGCCGCGGTGGACGCGGGTATGCCGCGATGCCTGGTCGGGCCTGGCAAACGTCTTTGAACAGAGCTCGATCGGGCATCGGAAGGGTTTCTCGCCCGTGTGGACGCGGACGTGCTTGGTGAGATTGCTGCTGTCCGAGAACCGCTTGTTGCAGCCCTCGGCCTTGCATTCGAACGGCTTCTCGCCAGTGTGTTTGCGCACATGCACCGTGAGTGCGCTGGGCAGCGCAAACTGCTTCTGGCAAGAGGCGTCCGGGCAGACAAATGGTTTCTCGCCTGTGTGCAGGCGCTGGTGCTGCGTCATGACAGACTGCTCCGAGAAGCGCTGCAGACATGTCGTGCACTGGTATGGCTTGTCGCCCGTGTCTGCGCGGCGGCGGCGGCATCAGCATCGGTGGCAGCGGCGCTGGGCCGGGGTGGGATGCCATCCGATCGCATGTAGCGCCGGCAGGCCGCACGCCGGAGGTGGTGGGAGGGTGCCACAGCGGAGAGGGCCCGCCACATCGGAGGCGACTCACGAGTCTGGACGTGACGCATGATCTTTTGGCGCTGGGCAAAGGGCCGCCCGTTGCGCTCGCAGCCGGCCCACTCGCACACGTACGAGTGCTGGCCGTTGCCAATGTGCACCGTCGACAGGTGGGTCGTCAGGCCCTCGAACGCGGCGAAGCGCTCGCCTGCGCGGGGCGGCGGCCCGGGGAGGCGGCGGGAGGAGGCAGGGTCGCGGCGTCAGCATCCATCACCACGCGGCGCTTTTTCGGAGCCGCGAAGGCACTCACGGCACCCGGCCCACAGACAGCCGTGCGGCCGCTCGAGCGACTCGCCCTCGAGCGCAATGTGCTCGTGCGAGACGTGCCGGAACAGGTCGTCGAAGCTCGCGAACGTGCGCGGCCCGCACGGGTTCCACTTGCACACGAGCGAGCCGCCGGCGTGTGGGGGTGCGCCGCCGGGGCTCGTCGTCGGAAGCGGCGAGCCGGCCGGCGGCTGCGCAATGGCGACCAGAGCGTACTCTTCCGAGTCGGGGTCGAGCAGGTTGGCGAGGCTGGGCGCCGTCGGCGCCGGCGGCGCCGCCTCGGCCGCCTGGGCATGCTCCGCGGCGGCCGTCCGCACGACGGGCGGAGCCCCTGCCGGCGGCGCCAAGCCTCGGCCCATGTGGTTTGCGGTGAGGTGCAGCGTCGATATGTGCGGCAGCAGCTGGTCGTTGGAGTCGAACTGCGCCGTGCAGGTCGCCCACTTGCACGGAACCACGCCGGGGCCTGCAGCGCCGGGCGTGCCACTTGCGCGGCCCGTGTCGTCCTCGCCGCCAGCGGCGCCCGCCTTTGAGGCAGCGCCGCCAGGGGAATGTGTCGTCGGCGCTTCCATCAACAGGGAAAAGGTTGGCGCCCCCCGCTCCACCCGTTCCCGCTTCCGGAGGGATCTCGCACGCCGGGAGCAGCTCCGCCGTCTTCGCACCTTGCATACATTCCAAAAGGCACCAACTGCTCGCTGACTGGCTCATGGCGGCAGCATCGGCGCCACAGCACACTGACTTGTGATATGCGGCTCTCACTCGCAACTTGCCCACGCACGATTGCCGTACTTCAAGCAAGCACGGCAAGGAGGCCGGCCACGACTGAGAGCGCCACAGCCCAAAGACTCGGCTGAGCAGAGACACCGACACTCGTGGCACCTGCGGCACGATGTGGTCAGCGTGTGCTGCAGCAGGATGAGACTCGCAGTATTGGCGCTTACCCTTGAGTGGCCCGGCAGTTGAAGTCGCAGTCGAGGTCGTGGAGTTTGAGCTTGTGGAGGAAACCGAAGCCGTGGTTGTCGTGATGGTCGTGACAACTGTGACTACAGTGGTCATCGCTGAGTTGGTGCTCGCTGACGACGATGCAGACGATTGGGTCGTCGCCGAGACCGTCATGGTCGCAGCTGGTGCAGAGGTCCCATATCCAATCACTGACGATGAAGTCATTGATGTTGTCGTGGCCTTTGATGAAGATGCAGTCGATGGTGAAGCAGCATCCGACGAGACCGACGATGCAGTTGAGGCAGTCGCTGATTATCCGTCTGTAGGACTGGCCGAGGTTGCAAAGAACGATGCTGCTGCTGCGTCCGATGCATCCAAAGCCGCGTAAGATGAGATTGAAGCCGCAGAGGACGACAGATATGACGACGCATCGACGATGACACTTGCGGCTGATATGTTCGTGTTGGTTGCCGATTAAATCAAGCTGATTTGTCTTCTGGACGCACACAGCAGCATCGCAAGATCCTGTCTTTGCATGTGTTATACGAATTCCGCACGACCGAGGCCGATGAGCTCATGATGCAGGCGCACCACGGCACGAGAGCCCAAGGCCAGCAGGTGTCACTATCAAAGGCTCTTCGCTCGACGCTCGCATCGCAGGCTACTTCTGCTTCATTGGCTGTGCCACAGCAGAACCGCCTTGTCGCTGCGGCAGACTGCACGCCGCGGCGGCTTCAAGCACTGCCACCGCCAGCCGCTGCCTTCTCCTTCTCCTTGGCCTGCATGACCTCGTACATCTTCTTTGAGATGGTATAGACCTGCTCGGCGGTCGGGCGCTTCGACATGTCCGTCTGGATCATGGACGCGACGAGGCTGCGGAACTCTTCCGAGTAGAGGTCCGCAGGCAGCGGCGGATAGTCGCAGGCCTCGATCTTGCGACAAAGACCGGCCAATGTCATCTTGTCGCCGTAGAACGGCGAGTGCAGGGCAGCCATCTCGTAGAGCAGGCAGCCGAGCGACCAGATGTCGCTCTGGAACGAGTAGCCCGCTTCGTGGATGCGCTCCGGCGACATGTAGTACGGCGTGCCGACGAGCGAATGCGCTTCGACCGTTGTCTGGGACACGAAGCGGCCCAGGCCGAGGTCGCCCAGCTTGGCGACACCTTGGCCCGTGATGAACACGTTGGCGGGCTTGATGTCGCGGTGCATCACACGGCGGTTGTGCAGGTGGGCAAGCGCGCCGCTGATTTGCGTGAAATACTTCCTGTCGTTGGCAAAGCGTTTTCGTTCGAACGTGTGTGCGTGCGTGCGCGCGTGCGTGTCAGCGTTGATTTGCATTACCGTCAGCCGCCAGACGCACGGCGGGCCTCACCAGATGGTCTTTTCCGAGATGCGCTTTCCTTGCGTCTTGAAGTGCTTGATCATCTTGCCCAGGTCGCCGGCGTCGGCCAGCTCGAGCACAATCACGAGGTCCTTGCCGTCGATGAAGGACTCGAGGCAGCAGACGACATTCACGTGGTCCAGCGACTGCATGACGCCGCGCAGAGAATATCCGGCGCGAATCGCAACAGATCAGCATGGAGTCAAATACTGCCTGCCACGCAGGAGGCTGGCACGAGGCGCAGGCGAACCTTGAGGAGATCAATCTCCTTGATGCAGTCGTTGCGTGCTTTGGGGTCCATCATCTCAAAGATCTGTTGCGAGGGATATGCTCCATTCGTTAGCCATTGAGCAGCTGGACCGAGACGCCTCGCAGCGAGACCATCTCTCGGTCTGCATGTGCCGGAACGTTTGGCCCGCACGCCAAACGACGCGAGCAGCGCTGCAGAATGCGAGCAGGCGATCTGGACAGCTGGTGCCTGCGCTGCGCAGCGGACAAACAGCAGCACAGCAGCTCTGACAGACGAGAGCCGATGCACTTACGGGCACACGCTTGAGGGCCACAATCTGGCCCGTCTCGGTCGACTTGGCGCGGTACACGCACGAGAACTGGCCCTGTCCAATCTTCTTCTCGATGATGTACTTGTCGATGGGCGCCTTGTTCGCGGCGGCGGGCGGCTTGGGGCTTGCGGATCCGACTTCAGCCATGGCGTCTTGGTATCGAAGGAGTGGTGGCGACGGTGTTGTGGGCGAGTGTGTGTGTGCGTGTGCGAGTGCTGCCTCGAATGAGAGAGAAGGAGAGAAGCCGGCGGCAGCAGCTCGAGCGAGATGCTTATGCCGCACGCCGTCCCCACGGGCACGCGGTCCGCACACCCACGGCTGCGCGGAGGCGTCCATCCACGCCGGATCGCCGCACGCCGCGTTTTGATGGCAGGCCGCCTCCCGCGCACGGCGACACCGGCCGAGCACAACCCTCGGCACGACTCGTCGCCGCGATGGGCAAGAAGGGCGGCGGGAAGCGCAAGGGCAAGAAGAAGAATGCCGGCGATCTGCCAGGCCAAAAGTTTGAGCCCATGCCACTCACATGGCCCGGCAAGGTGTCGGACGAGAACCTCTTTTCGAGCATGGCCCGCGAGGTTCGCGCCGAGTTGGAGGCCCAGCAGCAGGACCGCCACGTGTGCCTGCGGGTGCGCCAGCTGGACTGGGACTTTCATGATTTCTTCATTACGCTGCCCAAGTCGGCGACCATCTACCGCCTGCAGCACGAGATCGCCAAGGCGCAGCACCTGCTGAGCGTCAGCCCCGAGGATGTCATCATCTATAGAAAGTCTCCCTATGAAGCGTTCGCCGAGCAGAGAGCGGCAGCGGCAGCAGCGGCGACAGCGGCGACAGCGGCCGGAGTGCATGCCACAGCGGGGTCTTCGGGCACGGCAACGTCGGGCGGAGCACAGTCAGCACCTCTGGCATCTCACGCGCCGTCCGGACAGGCATCGCACGGCGCTGGCGCCGCGGCGCACGCAGCCGCCACCCCCGCCTGGCAAGCGACCCAGCACGACGCAGGGCACGCCGCCAACCCAGCCTCGAGCCGCGAGAGGAAAGCCGAGTCACTGGAAGATGCCCTTGCCGACGAGGCAGGCGGCGCCATGATGCACGCGTCGCGCTTCGAGGCGCTCAACATCACATGCGACGACCCAAGGTCCACGCTGAGCTCGTGCTTTGCCGAGGTCGCCAAGTTTGTCCTGGACACTCGCGCCAAGCCAGAGTCTCCCGAGCCCCACGGCAGCGACGACGCCGACGAGCCGGCTCCAAGCGCGGCGGGCGGCGACAACACCGGGACACAGGCAGCGCCAGCAGACAAGCCCGCGCGGGCCAGATCTGCGGGCAAGTCGCGAGCCCACAGTGCCGGCCGCTCGAGCCGAGGCAAACGCAGCCGGCCAGCGAGTGCTGCCTCGAGCAAGTCGAGTAAAGCGCCGCCCGAGGAGCCGGCCGGCCCCGTGTGCGGCGCCTTGAGCGTCAAGTTTATGCACGACATCCTGCCGCCGCGGCGTCCGCGATCGGCCAACCTGTCCAAGGGTGCGCTTGGCCCGCCGCTGTTTGGCGGCACCTTGCCGGCGCTCGGTCCTGAATCCAAACTCAAGTCAATGGTTGCTGGACCACACGACCCGAAAGGCACAGCGGGCATGCCAAAGGCGGCCAGGCGAGAGGCTTTCGTCGATACACAGGCCCGTGGCAAGCAGACTGGGTCGTCTTCATCGCAGCAGCATCAGCCACAGCAGACGCACCAACAATCGCAGCCATCGCTCCAGTCCAAGCCAGCTGTGGCCCTCGGCGGCGGGCCCGAACCGGAGATCCCCGACGCGGTGACGATCTACTACGACATCCGGCCGTACATCTCCAAGTCGATCGGCAAGCCGGCCGAAGAAGTGCGGACGATCGAGGCGGAGCTCGAGTCGCACATCGCCAATCTGCGCACAACGTTTGAGAAGGCGGCGCTCACGCGGCGACAGTCGCAGGTGCCCGGCGGATACCTTGACATGGACTCGCACGTGTCTGGGCTGAGCGGACCACATTCGTTGTCGAGGGGCGGACGCGGCAGCATCGTCCGCAACAGTACCACAGGCCGAGTGCCGCCGAGCCACGGATCGAGGCTGCCACCTCCGCAGGAGAAACAAGAGCAACAGCACGAGGCACCCAAGCAGCATCACTTTGACATTGACTGCGCGCTGCTGATGCGCGAGGAGAAAGAGTGGGTGCACCGCACCCACGTGTCATCCGCAGGTACCGCCGAGGCGTCGATCATGGCGGCGGCGGCGGCGGCGGCTTCGTCCAAGAAGCGCTTCAACGGGTTCGCCGGCACGGTCAAGACGCTGATGCGGGTCAAGGCCCTGAGCAAGACGCTGCACGGCCAGGGCCACCGCGGAGGCCGGCTTGGGGCGCTTGCGCGCGAGGAGCCCGTGCGCCACGACATCTCCGAGGGCCTGTCGGCCGTGATGCAGCAGATCTCGGCGTCGCTGCGCGCGACCTGAGGGCAGATGTTCCCGACAACACAGCCCACAGCCCCCTGCCCGAATGAAGTTTTTCCGGCAATGGCGACGACAGGCATGGACGAGGACCTGGCCGTGGCTCCGCCGACGGAGCCCGTGTCCAGCGCGCTGTTCGACAGGTTCGTGGCAGGCACGCTGACGGCGGCCGAGCTGAGCAGCAGCCTCGCCGGCATTCACGACTTTTACGAGACGTGGGAACGCAGGGAGCTGCGCACGGCCCTCTGGGCCAGAGTGTTCGAGACCGAGTGGCAGGGCGACTTGGCCTGGCTGTTCAGGCACGCAGGCGGCGAGGAGCCCGTCGAGGCCACGGCGTTCTGGCGCATTCGCTCGCGGGAGATGTGGGAGCGGGCGCGAGCGAGCTGCACGGGCCGCAGCTTCAGCCAAGGCCTCATGCACGCGGCCGTGCGCTGCGCCTTTGTCGACGTGCTCTCGGGCCTGACGGCCGACAAGCTCAGCCAGCACGCCGTCGAGGCCGGCTCGCTGCCGATGCTGCGCCACGCCGTCGAGCGCGGCGGCGCGGCGCTCAAGTGCGATCACGTGTGGGTCGCGGCGAGCGCGGGCCGGCTCGACATGGTGCAGTGGCTGTCGCCTCGCGTTCCGCGAGCCGAGTGGTCGTTTGTGGTGATGGACAAGGCGGCCGAGAGCGGCAACGTGGCGCTGCTCGACTGGCTGCACCGTAACCGCATCGAGGGATGCTCGCCCAACGCCATGACCGGGGCCATTATCGCCGGCAAGGCGGACTCGGTCCGCTGGCTGCTGGCAAATATCCGCAACGTCGAATGGGACGTCTCGCTCGTTGAGCCGCGACCCAACTGGCACACGGACCGCCGCTGTGCGCAGATTCTCGTCGACTTTTGCAACGAGAATGGCATCTCGTTGAGAACGGGCGGCGGCTACTCGTTGAAGTTCAGGCCGCACTATTTCCCATTCTCGCTGTGAAGGCGAGGCGATCCGGAGCGGGGAGGCAATATACGCTTGTGTGAAGGGCGTGGGACTGTTCATTCTTATGTCGGAGCGAGGGGGGATAGATTGTGGTGACGCACTCAACAAAAGCAACACCGTCATCAGCAAGGCGTCTCAAAAGACGATCACGACTGTGCGCGGATCTTCTCGGCGGCAATGTCGCGCAGCAGCTGTGCGTTGGCCGCACCGGTCGCCTCGGCGAGCTGCGCAAAGAGCGTCTCGGGCCGCTGCAGCAGGGCATGGGGCGAGTCGAACTCGATGCGCTCGCCGTCCTGCAGCACGAGCACGCGGTCAAAGTCTGCAATCGTGTTGAGCCGGTGGGCAATGGAGATGACGGTTGTGTTGGCAAAGTGGGTCTTGATGGACGCCTGGATGAGCTTGTCGGCCTCGGCATCGACCGACGCCGTGGCCTCGTCCATGACCAGCACCACGGGCTTCATCAGGATCGCGCGGCCAAGGCAAATCAGCTGACGCTGGCCGACAGACAGGTTCTCGCCGTTCTCGGCCACAGGCGCCTCGAGCTTCTCCGGCAGCGACGTGACGTACTCCTTGAGCCCGATGCGCTCGAGCACGTCCCAGACGTCCGTGTCCGAGTGCGTGCCTTCGACATCGAGGTTGGCGCGGATCGTGCCCGTGAACAGCACAGGCTCCTGCGGGATGATCTGCAGCCGCGAGCGCAGCGTCTTGAGCCCCACAGTGGCAATATCAACGCCGTCGATCTTGATGCTGCCCTGCGACGTCTCGACGATGCGGAACAGCGCGGCCATGAGCGTCGACTTGCCAGAGCCCGTGCGGCCTACGACGCCGACCTTCTCGCCCGGCTTGACCTCGAGCGTGAGGTCCTTGATCACGGCGTGGTCCGGGCGCGACGGGTACCGGATCTCGAGGTTCTCAAACGACACCAGGCCGCGCGTCGGCCACTCCTTCTCACTCGGGTCCGTGTCAAACTCGCGCGCGGCCTCCTCGGGCAGCGACGTCGCATACAGGTCCAGCCGCTCGACGGCATTGAGCTCGGCCTCGAGCTGCGAAAAGGCAATGAGCAGCAAGTTGATCAGACCCGTGAGACCAATGGCGTACGTGAGCGCCAGGCCAATCTGCGACGGATCAATCGTGTTGGACGTGCCGAGCATGACGAGCGTGAAAATGACCGTCGACGCGAGCAGCTCGATGCGCAGGTTGACCCAGACGGCGCCAATCAGCTTGAGCAGGCTCGGGCTGTTGCTCAGGTCCATGAGCTCGCGCTGGCGCAGCAGGAAGCGCGTCTCCACCTGGAACGCCTTGAGCGTCGCCAGGCCCTCGAGAGACTCGGACACATGCGCATAGAGCGGCGACCTCTGGATCGACTCGAGCCGCTTGAGCTCGCGGTTGGCGTTCTGGTAGTACTTGATGATGAAGAAATAAAGGACAACGATCGGCACAACGAGCAGCAGCATGATGGGCACCACGTACGAGATGAGGACGACAAACGAGATCAGGCCGGTCGTGGAGATGATGGTCAGGAACAGGAACAGCCAGATGAGCTGGTCGATGCTCTCAACGTCCTTGGACATGCGGTTGAGGATGCGTCCAATGGGCTGCGTGTCAAAGAAGGACATGGGCGCGCGCATGAGCCGCTTGAGCGCCGCGGCGTGGAAGTAGTGCGCCGAGTTGTAGCCGCCCACGAGGATCGCGGTGTTGAGGATCAGCGCAAAGACAACCTGCGAGGCACCGAGGCCAGAATAAACGGCAAGCGAGGTCTCGTTCGAGAGGCCGTACTTGTTGGCCGTCCACCACGAGAGCCACAGGTCCGTGAACAGCCGCGTGGCCTGGTTCAGCACGGCGGCGAAGCCGACAACAAGCACGTACGTCAGGCCGCCGCACGCGCGGAAGTAGCTCCAGTACGTGTTGCCCTTGACGGCGCCCACAAAGCGGTCCTCGTCGGCAATCAGCAAGCCGCCGCCCTCTTCCATGTTCTTCTTGGCCTCGTCCGCCTTGCCCTCGGCGTTCTTCTTGCCCGAGCTGCTGCGCGACTTGGTTCCGCGCGCGTCCTTGCCGTCGTCGTCGGCCTTGGCAGAGTCTGCGTCGCTGTCGTCGAGCTTGTAGTTGCGCATCATGTTGGCGAGCACGCCCTCTGGCTTGGCAATCAGCTCGTCAAACTTGCCCTGCTCGGCCACGGTGCCTTGGTCGAGGACAATGATGTGGTCAAACTCGGGCAGGAAGTGCAGCTGGTGCGTGACAAGGACGACCGTCTTTCCGCGCAGGCTGCCCTTGATGGCGCGGCGGAAGACCTCGGCGCCGACCTGGGCGTCGAGGGCCGAGATCGGGTCGTCGAGCAGGTACGTCTCCGAGTCCTGGTACATGGCGCGGGCTGGGGATGCGTGTTTTCGCGTCAGCCTGGTCTCGAGAAACACACACACACACACACACACACACGCGCGCGCGCACACACACACAGGCGCGCGCACACACACACACACGCACACACACACACAACTGACGCAACGCTTACCGAGCGCAACGCGGGCCTTTTGGCCGCCCGAGATATTGACGCCCTTCTCGCCAATCTGGGTCATGCGGCCGGCAGGGAACTGGCCGAGATCGTTGATCAGGCACGACGCCTCGAGCACGGCGGCCAGACGCGCCTCGTCGAGCGGGCTGTTGAAGAGGATGTTGCCCTGGATGGTCTCGGTGAGGATCCACGGCTGCTGCGCGCAGTAGGCGAGCGACGTGTAGATGTTGCACGCGCCGTCGGAGCGGCGCATCTCGCCGATAATGGCCGAGAGGAACGACGACTTGCCCGAGCCCACGGGGCCAACGACGCCCACCAGCGTGCCCTTTTTGATGCGGGCGTTGATGTCGCGCAGATGGAAGAAGCTGTTCTCGTCGGGCGGCGGCGCGGCGGGCGACTCGGCGGGCGTCTCGTTCTTGGGTTTGCGCCACGAGCGGCGGGGCTTCTTGCCGCCGGCCGCGTCCTTGTCGTCATCGCCGTTGCCGTCCTTCTTGTCATCGCCGTCCTTCTTGTCATCGCCGTCCTTCTTGTCCTTGCTGTTGTCGGCCTCGTCGTTCTTGACAATCTCCCAGCGGAACGTG
This sequence comes from Polyrhizophydium stewartii, assembly GCA_027604665.1. Lineage (NCBI taxonomy): Eukaryota > Fungi > Chytridiomycota > Chytridiomycetes > Rhizophydiales > Polyrhizophydium > Polyrhizophydium stewartii. Next base: position 10,435 of record JADGIZ010000574.1, read on the forward strand.
GCGTCGATGATGTCGACGGCAACGTCCTTGGGTGCGTTGGGGTCGGCGCTGGCGTCGAGGATGACAAAGGGCACGGCCTCTTCGGCGAGAAGGAACTCGCGGATACGCGACCACGAGACGGTGGCGACAATGACGTTGGTGAGCGAGCCGGGCAAGATGAGCAGCGGCTGGAAGAGGATGTTGAAGAGCGACAGCGCCGGGAAGATGGTCTGGGCGCTGATGGCGCCATTGAGCTTGGAAAAGGCGATAAAGGCGACAATGGGCATGGCGATCGGGGTGACCTGGAGCAGGCCGACAAAGAAAACTTGGATCGAGTAGTAGAACTTGAGGGCGTAGATTTGGTCATTGCGGATGGCGGTGATGCGCTTCTCGAAAAACTCCTCGAGCGCGCGGAACTTGATGATCTTGATGCCGTACAGCATCTCGCGGATGGCCTTGAGACGCCTGTCGCCGGCCTTGAGGAACATGCGCTGGTACTTGACAAAGAAGCCGATGATGCTGCCCTGGAGGAGGAGCACGCCAAAGAGCGTGCCCGCGCCGGCCCACACGGCGACGCCGAGCAGGCGGGCGAGCAGCACGACGGCCACGACGATCTGGATGGGCGTGCTGTAGATGCCGTTGATGCCCTGGATGGCGAGCGAGATCTTTTCGGCGTCGACGTTGATGAGGTTGAGGATCTTGCCCTTGGTGAACTCGGCGCTCGACTTTCCGGACAGACGCAGCGACTTGTCAAAGATGGCGCCAATGAGGATGGTGCGGATGTTGACCTCGAGGCGGCGGATGATCTGCTCGCACGTGCGGCCCGTGACGCTGGCGACGAACTGGAGGCCAAAGAGCGCAAAGGCGAGCGCCGTGCCGCTCTGGACGAGCAGCTCGCTGCGCGGGTAGAAGGGGATCAGGTAGTAGATGACCTGCTGGATGAAGGTGGGGATGGACAGCGAGCAGGCGACCGAGATGGACTGGCAGAGGAGCGCAACAAAGAACGGCGGTGCATATGCGCGAAAGAGGTACATGAACAAGCTGGGAGCCTTTTTGGGGTCGCGGGCGGGGTCGGCGGCCCACGTGCGGTACTGCGCCCAGAAGCCGTCGAGGATGTGGGCGACGTGCTCGGCCGTGTCCTTTTCGCTGACGTCGAACAGGTCCTGGCGGCGCGGGCGTCAGCACACGGCGGCGGCAGATGCGGCGGCGGCGGCGGCGGCGGTGTCACAGGGCGGCGGGGCTGGTGG
>JADGIZ010000575.1:0-11652 GCA_027604665.1 Polyrhizophydium stewartii
CGGGGTCAGCCGAGCCCCCCCCCCCCACCGCCCCCCCCCCCGTCCGCGCACGCACCGTGCGGTACTTGGCGTCGATGTAGTCGTACTTGACCTGCGTCAGGAACGACAGCCCGTACGCGCCCAGCACCACCATGCCCATGAACGGCACCCCGAACGCCAGCGGCGACTTGCTCGCCCGCCGCGCCAGCCGCCGCAGCGCCGCCTGCATCGCCATCTCGGGCAAACTCCTCAGGTCCGCCAAAGCATCGAGTCCGCCCACAGCCGCCGCACGTCCGCCGCCGCCGCCGCCGCCATCCAAGCTCAATGGATGCGCTGCGCCGCCTGCTGCGGGTGCGGCAGCCCCGCTCGCCCCGCTCCAGCTGGCCAAAACCACCCCGCTGACCCGCCGCAGGCCGCCCAGGAGCACCTCGCCGCCCTCGAGCGCGCGGCAACCGCGCCGCCCTCGCGAGCCCGCGACACCCGCGCGCTGTCCACCGCCGCCGCCGCCCACGCCGCCGCCGCCGAAGGCCCGCACCGCGCCGCCGCCCCAGAGTTCATCGCCATCGCCGGCCTCGTGCGCTCGCCGCTCGGCGAAGCCCTCTTTCTCCTGCTCGCCGGCCTCTCCGCCGGCGCCCTCGCCCTCCTCGCAAGATGGTCGCCGCGCGTCTGGTGCGCCTTCGCTCGAGCCCGCGCCGAGGCCTTCGCAGACGCAGACTTTGTCCTCGTCGTTGGCCCGGACGGCACCGCTTCCGAGATCCCCGTCGTCCGCGCACAGGCCTTTGTCGCTTTCGCTGGCGGGAAGCGCCTCGAGTCCGTGCGCTACTTTGAGTACCGAAAGCTGCGCTACGTCTACTCGCCCCGCTTCGCAAGCTTCCAGGTGCGTCGCCCGTCCCCCAACGCCGACACACACGCACTTACACGCCGCCGCACGCTTGTTTCCCACCGCGTCCATCAACGCGTTCCTTGCGGCTCACGTCATCCCAGCGCCAATCCCCCCGCCTCGACGAGTCCTTTGCAGACGTCCACGCCATGCGCGCGGGCCGCTCCGCAGACGAGGCCGCCGTGCTGCTCCTCGCAAACGGGCCAAACTCCATCGACGTCGGTGCCACGCCTCTCTCCAACCTCGTCGCGGACAAGCTGCTCCATCCCTTCTACGTCTTCCAGATCGCCTCTGTCGCCATCTGGATCGCTGAGTCGTACACGTCCTATGCGCTGCTGATCCTGCTGCTCAGCACCGCTTCCGCAGCCTGGGAGGTCGCAGAGGCCGTGCGGAACGAGGCCCATCTGCGCTCCATGGCCGCCTCGGCTCCCGTCGCGTATCCTGTGCTGCGCGATGGCGCCTTGCTCAACCTCGGTCCCGCAGAGCTCGTCGTCGGCGACGCCGTCGTGCTCAGCGCTGCAATGGACTCGCTCATCGGACACCACGTCGCCTGCGACTTGCTGCTTGTCCAGGGCGAGTGCGTCATGGACGAGGCCGCGCTCACGGGTGAGTCCGTGCCCGTCGTCAAGCTGCCGCTGCCATACACCGACAACGATGCCACCGACGAGGACCTCGACGACAACAATGTGCCTCGGGATGCCCACACCAGATGGCCAAGCCATGCACAAGCGGGCGACGGCAACGACAATGGCGATGGCGGCGACGTTCCGCAAGGCCCGCGATCGGCCGCTTCGGCCAAGCGCTCCTTTATCGATCCGGACCGCCACAAGAAACACATCCTCTTCAGCGGATCCAAGTTTGTCGAGCTCAAACCCCGCCGGAGCTGGGGCTTTGCGCCATCGGCTGCCAGCGGCAACGACTTGGATCCGGAAATGGTCGTGGCGGTCGTTCTCGCCACGGGCTTCTCCTCGTCCAAGGGCGAGCTCGTGCGCTCGATCCTCTTCCCGGCACACGTCGAGCTCAAGTTCAACGTCGACGCATATAAGTTCCTCGCTGCCCTCGGCGCCGTCGCCGCAGCGGCCTTTCTCAACCGCTTCGTAACGGCTTGCAGGAGCGGCACGCCCTGGTTCCTCGCCCTCGTGTCGTCCCTGGATCTCATCACCATCGCCGTGCCTCCGGCGTTGCCCCTCGTCCTGACCGTCGGCACAGGCCTCGCCCTCGAGCGGCTCCGACGCTCGCAGGTCTTTTGCATCGCGCCGGCAAGAATCAACTACGCGGGCCGCATCGACGTCATGTGCTGGGACAAGACGGGCACCCTGACCGTGCCCAAGCTCGCATTTTGCGGCGTCGATCCAGGCGGCAACGGCATCTTGCAGCAGGCCGCGCATCCAGCCGACGCCGGCCGAGATGCCACTGCCAAGGGCCTTGCCGCTGCGCCGCCGAGCGTCGAGACGTGCATGGCCGTCTGTCATGGCGTCGTCTTGGACGAGTCTGGCACCGAGCTCGGCAACCCTGTTGACGTCGAGATGCTGCGCGCGTCTCGCTGGCGCATCGATCCGTCGCCTCCGCCCGCCGCCTTCACAGACGCTGGCGTGCCCGTCGTGTGCACCGTCTCGCCGGCAAGCGATCCGCTCCCGACATCCGATCCAATGCATTTTGGCCCCGCGTCAGTCACTCCCAGCGCCAGCGCCATCTCGAGCATCCACACTCTCAGGCGATTCGAGTTCGACCCACATGTGCAGCGGACGTCGGTCATTGTCTGCGCGGCACCGTCTCCTGCTGCAGCGCCGTGGCGTATCTACACCAAGGGCTCGCCGGAAGCCATCCTGCATGTCTGCCGCCCGCAGTCGATCCCGTCCGACTACTTTGCCGTCTGCCAGCAGCTCTCTGTGCAGGGGCTCTATGTCCTCGCGTGTGCATCGCGCGAGGTCGAGCCAGGCGAGTTCCCGTCTTGCTCGGCGCCACAAGCTCCATCTCTCTCGTCGCTGCCGCCCGGGGATGTCTCTGCGGGACCCGCCGCTGCACTCGCGCGCTGCCGACGAGAGCGCGTCGAGAACAACCTTGTGTTTCTGGGCTTTGTCGCGTTTGAGAACCCGATCCGGCCCGAAGCTTTTGAGACGATATCTGAGCTGCGAGAGGCGATGGTGCGGTCGGTGATCATGTGAGTGCCGACGGCGTTTGTCTGCGTGTGTGCGCATATGCAAGCAGCGGAGCATGACCCAACGACGGAGATCTGACGCGTGCAAGCTGCGCAGCACTGGCGACAATGCGCTCACGGCCGTCCATGTCGGCCGCGCCTTGGGGCTGTGCGACACAACGCTGCTCGTCGACATGCACGAAGGCACGGTGCAGTTCAGCGAGATCCCGAGCGAAATGGACATGCCATCGCCAGCCGTCTTTCAGAAAACGCCGTCGAACAACACGCTGGCGGTGCCGCAGCATACCGCGCACGGAAACCGCCACGGACACCACCACCGCAGACCGAGCAGCGGCGCGCGGGTGGTGGACGACTCGCTCACGAGTCTCGGCACGCGGCACCACAGCCACATCGACGATCTGATCCACAGCCTCTCGGCCATGCCGCCGCAGACCGAGCTCGCTGTGACGGGCGAGGCGCTCGCGGCCCTCTGTGCGCGCGACGACCTCGACTTTGTCGACTGGCTCGTTGGCCGCGCGCGCGTCTTCTCGCGCGTCAAGCCCGACCAAAAGACGTGGATCGTCGAGCGGCTCGTGCGCCATGGCAAGTACGTGGGCATGTGCGGCGACGGGACCAACGACTGCGGCGCGCTCAAGGCCGCGCATGTCGGCGTCGCGCTGTCCGATGCCGAGGCGTCCATTGTTGCGCCGTTCACGTCGGCGCGCAAGTGCGTTTCTGACGTTCCGTATCTTGTCCGCGAGGGCCGCTGTGCGCTCGAGACTTCTTTTATTGCATTCAAGGTCGGGATCGGCCCTCTGCCTTTCACTTGTGCCGCGGCTGCTCGGGCTATTCGGGCTGCACGCGATGGCTGACACACGCTCTTTCGGATCCGCAGTACATGACACTCTACCCCATCATCCAGCTCACCATGTCGGCCACGCTCAACCAGCACGGCGTGGCCATGTCCAACAATCAGTTCTTTTTCGACGACATGTTCGTCGTGACCATGCTCGCGCTGGCGATGCTCTACACCCGCCCGGCAGACACCTTGGGCCGCGAGCGGCCCACGGATGATCTCTTTTCGCCCGTCGTGCTCGTGTCAATTGCGGGACAGGTGGTCGTGGCGATTGCCTTTTTCGCTATTAATGTGGCCGTCACGGTCGCGCAGCCGTGGTTCTGCTCGGCGGACGAGGCCACCGCAGGGCTGGATCCCATGTTCAGGCCGCTTAATGCGTCTGCGGGGGTGGACAGTTTCCCGTGCTACCCGTGCGTGTCTGCGCGTGCACCTTGTCATATCCGGACTGGACATGATCCGAGCCCGTCTCGTCTCGATTCGCTGACGCTCGCAATCGCCGCCGCGCAGGATCGACCCGCACACAGACACGTCGCAGGACCTGCTCGTCAAGTCGTTCGAGAACACATCCATCTGGCTGTACTCGCACTTTATGTTTGCCGTCGTCGCCGCGGCCGTGTCGCTCACAACGCACTTTTGCCGGCCCGTGTGGACCAACGTCTTTTTCACGGCGTACCTCGGCGCCATCACGGCCGTGCTGCTGGCGCTGCTGCTGCTCGTCGTCAACGAGTCCAGCGCGCGCATGCCCGGGCCCGAGGAGTACGCCGACGCCGTGTCGTGGCTATTCTCGATCCAGCCGGGCGTGCCGCCGTTGTTCCGCCTCGCGCAGGCCGGGCTGCTGCTCGCGTACACGGCCTGCGCCGTGCTGTGGGAGACGCGCGTCGTGGACGTGTACGTCCGCCGCGCGGCCGCAGAGGCAGAGGCGCTCAAGATCAGGATGCTCGATGCCAAGCGCGAGGCCGCCGTCGGCATCGTCAATGCGCAGACTGCCGCGGCAGTCGGCCGCTCGTCGCGCGTGTCGCGTTCATCCGACCCGCCGGGGGCTGACGCCGCTGACGGAGACGACTACGCGGAGGACGCGGGGCTGCTTGCGCCTGCCGAGCGCGTGCGGCTGCGGCCCATCCGGCCAGCGCCCTCGGCCAGTCCCGCCGGCGACAAGTACGCGTCCATCGATGTCTGCGAGTGACCCGGCCGTCTGGTTGCCGCGGCGAAGGGCAGAATGAAAGCATCACACGACTTGGCTTCGTGGCGCAGTCCTGCGGCTTCCCCGACCAGCAGTTTAGACCGTCCTTGAACGACCGGCGATGCCTCCGCAGGCGGGCCCCTCGCCCACGTTGCCGAGCTTCATCCCCTCTGCCGCCGACTGCGCCGTGCTGCAGCGCGCCTTTCCGCTCGCCGTCCTCGGCGTCGACTGCTGCACCCACCCGGACGTGCACTGCGACGCCGCCGGCGCACGCATCATCGGCCTGTGGGTGCACCAGAGTCCCCGACAGCGGGCAGACGAGCAGCGACATCGACGGGGCTGCGAGCGCGCCGCTGACGCTGCCCGTACCGCCGCACCCTGCGTTGCACCCTGGCGCACCCTCCCGCCGGCCACCCGCAGCACGCCCTCGTCGCTCCCCCGCTCGTCCAGCGCCATCCCGGACCCGCTCGGCGACCTGTCGGCCCTCGAGACCCTGTGGGACTGCTCGCCGCCCGCCGAGGACGCCACGACGCAGCTGACCAGCGGACGGCCGCCGTCCATGCCGCTTCCTCCGCTGCTGCCGCCGCATCCGGCAGCAACTTGTACTATCAGGGCTGGGCGGGGCCGATCCCGGACAGCCTGGGCCGCCTCACGAGCCTGCGCTCGCTGTGGGTCCCGCGCCGGGCGGGCTCGTCCATCGGAAGGCCGCTGACCAGCCCACCGACGATGTCGCCCATTTCGCCCACTCACACGCACACGCACGCATGCACCGCCGCAGTGACCTCGGCTTCAACCAGCTGTCGGGATCGCTGCCCTCGTCGTTCGGCAACCTGACCAATCTCGTCGATCTGTCTGTTGGCTGCTCTGCGTCGCACCATCTCGTCCAACCTCTGATCTGCTGACGGACTCTTATATCCAAACTGACGCACTTCTCTCTCGCCTCCCCGGCTGGTTGGACGACGGACCAGCAACCTGGTGTCCAACTGGCTGAACGGCACGCTGCCCGAGTCCATTGGCGGCATGACAAGCCTGCAGACGCTGTGTGTTCTTTACAACGCAATCCGTGTCACATGCATCCTCCACCAGCACAGGCTGAGACTGGCGGATGCAGGCGACTCACCGGATCGCAGATGACAGGTCCGATCCCCGAGTCGATTGGCAAGCTTGTCAACCTGCGCGAGATGTGAGTTGCGCAGGATGCTGATGTCTGCTGGATGGAAGCATCAGACGCCTCGACGGCGCGACGACGTGGCAGGCGGCTGACCTGGATCGCCCAAGCTCGTTTGCGTACAACCGCTTCACTGGCCCGATCCCTGACTCCATTGGCAACCTCGACGGGCTGCAGATCCTGTGAGTAGTATGAGCCTTTGCATCCAAACCAGTCGGGAGTTTTTTGCTGATCGCCCTGTGTGAATCAGCGATCTGTCGAACAACAAGCTCAACGGGTCCATTCCCTTGACGATCGGCCTGCTGTCCAGCGCAACCAAGATGTGAGTGCCTGTGCCTGTGCCTGTGTGTGCGTGTGCGTGTGGGCATGCCTGTGCATTTGGGCCTGTTTCAAGCAACTGTTTCGTGCTGAACCTTTCTGCATATAACGGCAAGTGATCTCTCTGGCAACGCAATCACTGGCCCGATTCCGCGCTCGATTGGCCATCTCCAGGCCGCGCAGTCCATGTGAGTTTCGCACCGAGTCTGCTTGCCTGCATCTCAGCAATGGCTGACTGGACAAAAGCTCGCTTGCGTCCAACCACTTGCAGGGCGAGATTCCGTCCACGATTGCCAAGCTCGCCGGTCTGCAGGGCCTGTAAGGCTTGCTTTTATTCCTTGCCACTGCCATCGAAAGCCGGTATCTGACGCTGCACTACCTTGCATGCACAGCAACCTGAGCGGCAACAATCTGACGGGAGCGATCCCCACTGCCATTGGCGGGTTGACCGGGGCTTCGTTCATGTGAGTCGGATGCGCCTCGGGTGGATCTTTGTGCGGCAGTCGACGTGCTCACAATGCTGGCCCGCGCCGCTATGCACACGTTTTAGTCAGCTCGACACGAACCAGCTGACCGGGCCGATCCCGGACGTCTTTGGTACGCTCACCAAGCTGAACGGGCTGTGAGTCGCACGCCGGCCGACCCTGAGGGCTTTGGCCATGCATGCATGCAATGCTAAGCAGCGATCCATCTGCGGGACGCAGGAGCCTCAACGACAACAACCTGACCGGCACGCTTCCCCCGTCGATCGCTGGATTGCAGCAGCTGACGTCGCTGTGAGTCGCCTGCCACAGACCATCGCCGCCAGGACGCAGACAAAGGCTGACAGCTCGCCGCCTCGATCCACGCAGCTACATTGGCAACAACCCGCAGCTGAGCGGGCAGATCCCCTCCGGCCTCCACAACCTGCAGCGCTGCATGGCCAACGGCACGGCAACGTGCGTCGGATGGGATTTGTCCGCCGCTGCCTGCGGCGTGCCAGTGTGTCCTGGTCTCCCCTCGCCCACGGAGGCGCCTGCCCAGCCGTCGGACTCGCCGTCGCCCGCTCCGTCGGACTCGCCGCTGCCGCCGGCGCCGAACCCAAGCCCTGACCCCGCACCATCGCAGGTGGCCGTGGCGGGCTCGGTCCCGTCCGAGCCCTCGCCGCCGTCGGACCCCGTCAACAGCGAGACTGATGGCGGTGCTCTGCCCGACGGCCCGCAGCCCGACGGCCCGCACCCTCTGATCCTTCACGGCGTCGACGGCGACGATGCAGCCAGCAACAGCACGCAGACGGGCTCCACCTCTTAACGCCTCCGCTCTCGCCTCCGCCGCCGCCGAGAGATGCACATCTCGGTCCGGCGGATCGGGCCTCTTATCGCCGCTCCGACCTTGGGAGCACATGACCCTCGCATCAGGCATACCGTCCCCCTCCCCGCCCGATGCCAGTGACTAATCCCCCATCACCACCCCCGGCCGCTGCCGCTCGTCTACCGCTGTCTCTGGATGTGCTCGGCGCTGCGTCTTGCCAAGCACACACACTCGCAGCACGCAGCGGGCCGAGACATGTGATGGGCTTTTAGAACAAAAAATGGGGTCATTGCAGCGCACGGTGTGAGGGATGTGACTCGCAGCGTCGGTGGAATGGGGAGAGCGCAGGCTGCGCACCGGAGGCATGGAGTGGGCATGGGCATCAATGGGGGAGGGATGGTGCGTGGCGGTGAGGGGGCGGGTCCAGGTCACAGCACCAGGGCCGCAGCGGCCGACAGCGCCGCAGCAACGACGGCCGCCAAGCCAGACAACGGCGCGGCGCCGACAACAGCGGCGTTCTTGGACCCGCTGGGCGCGCCGGTCGCCGAGCCGAGCTGCGTCGACGTCGACGTCGACGGCGACAGCGACGCCGGGGCCACAGGCGAGTTCGACGCCGCAGGCGCCGTGGCGGTCGTGCTGCCGGACGCCCGGCAGACGCCCGGCATGTCGGCCGTGTTGGGCGGGACCACGCACGTCAGGCCAGGTGCGCACTGCGGCGCCGAGGAAGTGAAGCCGCCGCACGACTGGCCCTCGCCCGCGACGCTGCTGTTGGGCCGGATGCAGATGCCCGGCAGGTCCGTCGGTGTGCCTGGAAGGCGGGCGCACGTCAGGCCGGCCTCGCACGAGGCATCGCTGGTGCACAGGCCGGCGACACCCTGGCCCTGTGCGGCGGCAATGCCGGCGGCAGCGGCGATGGCAGCGGCGGCAGCGGTGAGCTGGTGTGTGTGCATGCTTGTGTGTGTCTGTTGACGGGTGTGTCGGTGTGTGTTGCGCAACGGCCGGTCAGGCGAGTGCGATGCTCGGGCGCTGACGAGGCGATGCTGGCGAAGCAGCAGAGTCGGACCAAGGGGCCTTTGTTGGGGCCAGAAACAGGCGGAACACAGCCCGGCGAGGCAGCAGGTGCTTGGCTGCTGCGGCCGGCGCACAGCACCGGGCGGCTCGCCGCCAGTGCCAGGCCCACCGGCGACCACAGCGGTGCCGGCCACAAGCTGGCGTGCGGCGGCTTGCGCGGCTGGCGTGCATCTTGGATGTGGGCGTCTGGGCAACAGGCACATCCATGAGATTCATTGCGGTGTGTGCGACATGACGCATCGGGAAGACGGTCTGCCGGCCAAGGGCGTCGTCCCCGGCCGGCACGCTGCTGCCGAGGGGCGCGCTCACAGGCTCATCGCGGCGGCAGCAGAGAGAGCAGCGGCGACAGCCAGCAGGACACCCGGCGAGGCGGGGCCAGCCGCAGCGGCGTTCTTGGACCCGGAGGGCGAGCCTGTCGGCGAGGCGACGGCGCTGGTGGGCGACGACGAGGTCGAGGGCGGCGACGCCATGGACGTGGTGGCCGGCAGCGGCAGCGAGATCATCGTCGTCGTGCCATCGGGCGGCGTGCACACTCCCGGCAGGTCCGGCACGGCAGCGCGGATGCACTTGAGTCCGGGGGCGCACTGCGGCGGCAAAGGAACGAACCCGCCGCACGGCTGCCCCGGCCCGGACACCTTCGCGCCGGGCATGATGCACACACCCGGAAGCGCCGCGGGGGTCCCGGCCAGGCGCCCGCAGACGGTGCCCGTCGCGCAGCCGGCATCGCTGGTGCACACGTCGCCCAGAGCCTGGGCGGTAGTGAGCGGCACGGCGAGCATCATGACAAGCAGCAGGCGCATCGTGCGGTGGTGGATATCGGTGGCGGGCATTGCGGTCAAGTGCTGCGCATTTCGGCGCGCTTGAGGATGATTCAACTCGCGTCGACCGACATGATTGGATTGATGTTTATTCGGGCCGCCTGCCCGGGAGTGTGCGAGAGCGTTCGGCGTGCCGTGCCCTCGTGTGTGTATATGAGCATGCAGCATCACAGCAGCACGGCCGCAGCCAGCATGCATGCCGCCGCGGCAAGCAGCGACTCAGATCTGCCGGCACACCCCGCCGAGCCGGACAGCGGCTTCGACGCGGCCCCATTGGGTGCAGCGCCTGCCGGCGGCGGCTGCGGCACGACCCCTGCCGAAATGCTGTGGGTTGCGCTGGCCGCGTGTGACGCACTCCTTGATGCCGATGCCGCCGTGGCCGAGCTGGCCGGCCGGTGGCGCGAAACTCCGCCCGGCTGTGCGGAGCGGAGTTGCTGCCCTGCTGCTTGACAAGAGGACGGGGCCCTCCGCACTGTCTGATGGTTGATCAAACCCCATCAAACCACCAACAGCGTTGAAAATGAGTGCCGACTTAATTCGAGCCCAAACGCCCGGCAGCCAGTGTCAGGCGGCGAGCAACAGCTGCTTGAATTGCTTCCTGAATCGCAGCTATCGCATCATACCCGTTTCCCTCATCCAAAGTGGCATTGTCTACCGCTTCGGATGCAGCCTCAAGGTCCCACTCAACGTCGTCCATCGAGAGCAGCTTTTGAGCAAGGAGATAATTGCACTGGCTGATTGCCAGCTCGAGCTCGCGCTGCCCAAAGACAATGCCGTGCCGCACACGCCACCACTCAACAAGAGTGGGATCACCGCAAGAAAGAGTTGCTTCGACCAGCATGGGGATCAAGCCGCGATCGCACGAGATGGCCCAGCTCTTCATGTCGGTGCTGCAGTGCGTCGCAGCCCGCCATGCCAAGCGTTCGTCAAATGGCACGCCGCGCGCGTGCATCCATTTGAGCAAGCCAATGTTCTCCGAGAGGAAGTCCTCAAGTAACTCCTTTCTAGTAAGAATGAGTTGAAAGCGATCCATGACCCACTCGAGCACGTCGGTTTTCCCCGATCGGACAACATGGAGCGCGAGCTCGCGTGGGTTGACTCGGCCTCGCGCATCAACCCACCGAATCACACGGGTGTTGGACGAGCGGAGCCAGAGTTGTTGGTCACAGCCATCCAAGATGCCCGCGAACCGCGCGTACAGCAGCTGCAGCATCTCGAGATTGTCCTGCTCGGCCGCACTGAAGAATACTCGCCAGTTGCACTCGATGTTGGGCCGCGCAATCAGCCAGCGAGCAACGTGGGTGTGGTTTTGTTGTATCGCGCCTTCCAGAGCGTCGGGGCCGAAGTACTCGGGATGATGCTCGCTGAGCCAGATGACCAAGTCAAGATTGCCGCTCCAGGCTGCATTATGCCCAACGTCGCTTGGCCATTGCTGGCCAGGCATGCGCTCGTGTACAAGCCGAACGGCATCGAGGTGCCCAAATCCGGCGGCCCTGACGGCGATTCTGCTGCTGGGCTGGACGATCCCCCGGTCAAACATGTCGCGCAGAAGCCAAACAGCACCCGCACAGGCAGCGGAGTCAGAAACGAGGTCTGGGTGCCCAAAGTCGAGCAAGTCGATCCAGCGATGGTGAGCTGCGATCCGAGTGATTTCGGCCTTGCTGAGCTCGTTCTCGATGCGGCTGAAGAAAGCGCGACTCCTGAAGCGGAAGCAATCTGCGGACATCATGGCGATTTTGGGAAGCAGATCAAGGTCGCCCTGCCAGTCTGCGTCAATGGCATCTTGCCAAACTTGCTGCTGCTGCAGCAATGGCAGCCCGCGCATCTCGGCAGCGAGAAGAAGCCCGCTGACAAACTTGGTGAACGGGCCAGCGAAATCGAGGATCTTGTTCTGGATCTCGGCCGGCATGCGGTCCCACTCGTTGGTTGCGTCGGGCCGGAAGCGCACGGCGCGG
>JADGIZ010000576.1:0-11649 GCA_027604665.1 Polyrhizophydium stewartii
GAGGAGGGACAAGAGTGCGCAGGCGGGTGGGTGGGCAGCGGCGGTGAGGTGTGAGGCCACTTGGCGCACGCGAGGGGGACACGGGTTCGTGTCGAGCGACGCCGGCCGCCGGGTGCAGGCGCAGGCGCAGCACCGGAGCAGGGTCCCGGCGGTGCCGCCCCTTGGCGCGCTGCTGAGCCGGCCACAGCGGCGGGCCGGGGTGTGCGCGAGGCGCTGGCCACGCACCTGCTCCGCGGGCTCGGGCTCGTCGAAGCTCGCCCGGAGGAAGATCACCATGAGAGCGGCAAAGAATGCTCGCGGGTCCTCTGCGAGTACGCATGCTCGACCGATGCGGCGGCTCGCTGCGTGCGGATCGCAGCGTCGCATCGCCGCAGACGGCGCGCGGATCGACGAGCTCAGCGGCGCCCGCTGTGTGGTCCGGACGATGCGCCTGGCCCGCACAGCGTAGTGCATGTCGGCGACAAATCTCGGCGATGCAGGCATATTCACATCCTGCCCGCCGTCACATGCTCCCGGGCGTGGTGCATGCTGGGCCGCCGCGCCCGCCCGACGCGCAAGCGGACCGTCAGCTCGGCCGAGCGGTTGCACTTGTGGATGCCAATAATGCACCGCAGCGACCTGCTGAGGCCCATCCCGAAGTCGATGCGGCATCACCGAGCAGTGGCGCTGGTGGCGCATCGGCCGCCATCGCGCACCAGAGGTCAGTGATAGGCTTCGGCAGCACCGAACTGCCGAGCGCCGAAAACGAGGCCAGCCGTGTTGGTGTCGATCCCGCGCCGCAGCAGTGCACGCATGGCCAAGAAGCGGGAAAGATCATCGCCGTCTCGACGCCGTCCGAGCGACCCATCAGCACATACGGCGCATGGGTGTCGGCGCTTCTTCGGCGGTATCCTTACGGCCTACTCTCCCGAGGGCTGCATGCAGCGGGCTCCATTGTTGTCTACGGCTTCCGCATTGTGCAGCTGCTTGTGATTGCAGGCACGATCTGCAATCTGCCGAGCTTTGCTTCGCGCACACGGCGATATCTGGCGGTCATGAGACGAAAGAAACTTGCGGGCCGTGTTTGGCGAGGCGAGGCCCATTCTCTGCACAGCGCGCAGCACTGGCAGTCGGAGTGGCTCAGCAAATGGCTCTTTGGCGCACCACCCCATTCCAGTGCGGTGGGCACGACGGGTGGGATGAGCGGCCGCCCGTCGTCCCGCCCGGCGCGGATCGCAGATCTCCCCTCGGAAATCATCCTCGCCATTCTGGACCACACCGATTTTCGGTCTATTTGCCGCATGGCGCGCACCAGCCGTCGCATGAATGCCATTGCGCAGGACAACAGCCTCTGGCGCGCGCGATTCCTGCAGGACTGGAAGCTCAGGACAATCGACTTGAGCATGTCAGCCACTCCATGGTCGTCCGACACAGCGCCGGACACCTGCGGTGAGAACAGATCCCGCTCGGGCGGATGCAACGACTACCGCTCGCTGTACAAAATACGGTGGTTCACATCCCCGCGCCGGCGCGAGATGCTTTCGTTTGAGGAGAGGGCTCTACGCGAGGGGTTCTTTGGCGCTGTCGTGTGGGACGACTTTTACGAGGCGATGCAGCGATGCTACCATCTCCTCGTCACTCCGCTCAAGCTCGTAGGTCTGTTAACGTGGCCGATATATTGTGTTTGTCATTGGCGACAGAGACAGCCCACGACTCCGGCGCTCGCGTGGCTCCACTGTGGGTCGACAGCAGGTCCGACGCCACCGCTGTCCAGCAGATTCTAATGCTTGCAAGCAGACTCACTTGTCGATCTTGTACAGGAAGCGCGGCTGTGCTTCAACTTTCACGACATGCAGGTCTTCTGCCTGCTCAACATGACCTCGTTGGTGGTGCTGTTCATGCACGAGCTTGCGATCGCGATTGCAAGGTTCGCGGACCGGACACGGGTGCGGCTCACGCCTGCCTTGCGGCTGACAAGACGGCGCAAAGCGTCAACTGCGGGCTTGTGTTTGTTGCGAGCGGTGCGCCTGCGCGATGGCTCGGCCAGGTCCCTGCTCATCTGCAAACCTATGCACGCTGGCTGGTCTGGTGCTGGCAGCTGGCGGCCCTGCCCGCGCTCGTAAGCCGTGGGACCTGTCAACGATCGAATGGTGGTGGGAGGCTGACTGGCGCACGGCACAGATCTTGTTCCACATCCAGCTTGTCTTGATTCCGTGGTCGCTTGTGAACGACAGATCTCTGCACCATTTGCTGACTGGCGCGCCGTTGCGCATCAACGAGACGCTGCTCTTTGAGATACTGAGCGGCTGCTGCGCTTGGCTACGACTTGATCTGGTGCTCACTCACGTGCGACAGCTCAGCCCGCTCGTTTCCACGCTGACGCTGCAGATCTTGTGGGCTCCGGTGCGTCTCGCCGAGCGCGCGGCATGAGTGTGTGCTGATAATCTGCTGGACGCAGGTGGTCTGCACCGTCGAGGAGTTGGTCTTCCAGTATACAAAGGAGGAGCTCCGTGGCATGGACGGCCCGCTCATGGCGGCGCACAACTTCATCCGCGTCTTCACGCTGTGCTTCCAGTGCTGCTTTGGGGCGGCCGCTTACGCCGGCCTGGTCGCCGTGTGGACGATCCAGAGACGGCGGCTGCTCTGACGACGCGCAAGCGGCGTGCTGCCATTGACCAAATCCCATTTCATTCGTACAGAACGCCAGTCTGCTTAGAACTTGGCAAAGGACTTGGCACCCTTGACGACCTTCTTCTGGACCTTGAGGACGTTGAAGCGGACCGTCTTCGAGAGAGGCCTGTGCAGCAGCAACAGCAGCAAGGGCAACGACACGTCAGCAACGATAGAGCGGCCCCGCACGAGGCGACGCGAGAGCGCACCTGCACTGGCCAACCGTGACGACGTCACCGGCCTGGACGCCAATGAAGGCGGGCGAGAGGTGGGCAGCCAGGTTCTTGTGGCGCTTCTCGAAACGGTTGTACTTCTTGATGTAGTGCAGATATTCCCTTCGGATGATGATGGTCCTCTTCATCTTGGTCGAGACGACGACGCCCGTCAGGATGCGGCCGCGGATGCTGACCGAGGCCGAGGTGAAGGGGCACTTCTTGTCGATGTAGGTGCCCTGGATTGCCTCCTTGGGGGTCTTGAAGCCAAGGCCGACCTCGTTGAACCAGCGGACGGGCTTCTTCTTGGCGTGGAAGTTGCCAAGCTGGAACTGGAAAGCCTTCTCGGTCTGCGGGCCGCGCGCCAGGCAGAGCAGACACAGGCGGGTCAGCACACGGAAAGGACGGGACAAGCGTGAACGCGCTACGGGCGGGCAGCGGCATTCGGCGGCGGTGGCAGCAGCAGCAGTGGTGTCCAGCCTTGGTCGGCTCAGAGAAAAAAAGGCTCGAGAGCGCCCGGCAGAAAGCGACGGCGCGGCGTGCCGTCGGATGGACGGTGGAGCAGCCCGCGGTGCCTCGTTCCGGCGCATGCACGTCCGCTCCGACACCGGGAAGGTGCCAGCGGCTGGCCGAGCCGCCGCAGCCGACAGAGGCGGGCGGCTGCACGCCAGAGGCACACAACTGCAGGCCGAGATACGCCGCCCGCTGCCCTGATTCTGCCTGCGCACGCGCTGGCACTGCCGCTGCCACTACCACCGCCGGTGCTGCTGCTGCCGTTGCAGCTGCTTCTGCCGCTGCCGCGCGGCAGCCGTGCGGCGTCGTCGCACCTGCTCGGCCATGGTGTGAGTTTCGTGCGGGAAGAACGGCGCCAGCCCCGTCGCCTTCGGGTCGCTCGTCGTTTTTTTTCTTCGAGCCCGGCAAAAAATCGCCGACGCCGCCCATTGGCCAGAACAAATCGCCGACGCACGTGAGCATCCCGTGACGCGGTCCTGAGGGCGCGGGCTTCATTCGTAATAGAGCGAAAATATGGCCTTGCTTGCGTTAAAGGTGAAGATCGAGACAAAGTACAGCACCAGCGTGAGCCCGATCGGATAGAGGAACGCAATGGTGTTCTTAAGGAATGGAAGGGCTGCGGGGTTGTATACGACGGCACGGCGTCTGCGTCAGCACCGGCGCGGGGTCTTCACAGGCGGCAGGCTGGCGCAAGTGCGACTTGCCATTGTAGCCCAGAAACGTGATGTACCAGTAGTAGACAAACGCCACCAGATAGATGGTGTTGGCCAGCAAGCGGCAAATGAAGCCGTCGGACAACACAATCGACAAGAAGAAGAACTGGACCACGTACGTCACGAGGAAAAATGGCACGAACGCATTGCAGTGGACGTCGAACGCGTACATCCACTCGACTGACTGGTCGACGGCGTGGATCTGCTGCTGCAGCATAAACTGGTTGGTGACGAACCTGCAGCATGCAGAGTTGCCAAGACGCACTCGCGGCATCAGCGCAGAGTCGCGACGAGAAGCAAGCTGCCGCCGCGACCCACCATGCCGTGGTCGCAATCACAAGCCCCGCGCCAAGGAACTCGACAAACACTGTGTACGCAATCAAGCGCAGCGTGCCGAGAAAGGTGACGCTCTTGGCGATGCCGTATGCAATGGCCGCGACTGCCACACGCCCGATCCGCCAGCTCAGGTCAGATCATCGCCGACAAAAGCACAGGAGCCAGGTCGGCGCACGCACCACACATGCACAGCGCAATGATGATGTGGAATGCCGGATCGTCGCGCGCCCAATGGTTCTTGGTCTCTGCAACGCAGATCCGGCCGAGCCATGTCCCGTGGCAAGCAAACGAATCGTGATGGTGGTGGTTGGGGGCATTGAAAGCGAGGTGGCGGCGTCAACAGCGTCAGCGACCGAGCGGAGGCTTGAGCGATGGCCTGGCGGCGGCCATGCGCGGCAGCGGCGATGGGCAAGCGTCGGCGGATCGCCGTGGCAACGCAACGGTGCATGCCGCACGGCGGCGACGGCCACCCAAGGCCAAGGGTGGAGACGCACGCTTGTTATAGTAGACGTTGCGGTATCTGCGGGTGGGCACGGCGGGCGTCAGCAAGCGGGTCCGCCAGAGCGCCCGGCGGAGGAGCGCTGCGGCGCGATGCAGCGGACACCCGCACAGCGGCCAGAGGCAGCCGGAACGAAGTCGCGGCATGCAGCGGCGTCCCCGAGGTGCAGCGGGAGCGTCGCAAGGCCAGGGAGTGCGGCTGAAGCCGAATCCTGGTCGTCTGCGCCTGCGGGAGGCGGCGGCAGGCGCGGGCGACGCCGCGCACCGAGCGACGTGGGCCAGCCGCCCACGCTGAGCGGCCGGCCGGCGTTGCGCGGCCCGAGTGCCGGCGCCTGCGAGTCGGGCGGGCAGCCACTCACACTCGGCGGGGCGAAATAACGAGGTAGGCCATCTGCCACAGCGCGAGCTCAAAGTCCATCTGCGGGATGGACAGCATGCGGCGCAGGTACGTGCTGAAGGTCGCACCCGCGCCCGACGACTGGCGGCGGATCCTGCGCCGCGGGTTGCTGGCGGTGCTGACGACGCTGTCCCGGCTGCCTGCGCCGCCGCCGTGCAGCGGGGCGTGGTAGGCGTGCGTGCCGGCCGAGGTGCGGCTGATGGGCAGCATGGCAGGTTTGGATTCCGCCGCGCTCCGCGACGCAGCGACGCTCCAGAGACGGGCGCACTCGGCATCTCGCGGACCCCACCGATGCGATCGCAAGCACAGCGGCGGGGGAGGGGAACGCACGCACACAGTCTGGGATTGGGTTGTCTTCATACGCTTTTGAGGGAACAGCAGGGGCACCCAGCGGCAGCGGCATTCGCAGAGTGCCGCGGCCGAAGGACACGACGCCGGCGAGCTCACCCCGCCCGCGCGGGCGGCCGGACGCACACCGAAGGCGCACCAGCGCCTGCGGAGCCGCTGCAGGTGGGGGGAGGGGCAGCGATCGGGTCTCACCAAAGCGCCTTCCTGCGCATCCTGTTGACGGCACGGATCTTCTCGGACGGGTACATGGCGTCGAACTCGGCCTGCGCCTTGTCGACAAGCATGCGCACACGCTCGGGCGGGCAGCGGGTCACTCGCATGACAAAGCCCGGGAACGTGTCGAACTCGCGCGCAAGCCGCCCGACGGTCCATGTGTCCGGGTCCTGCGAGCGCAGCTGGCGCATGCGGTCAATCTGCTCGTCGGACAGCCTCGAGCGTCGTGGGAACGAGCGCACGCGCGGCGGCAGCAGCGCCTCGATGCTCTCCGGATCGGCACCTGGCGCCGGCGCCTGCGCAGCAGTCGTGTCTGTGCTGCTGGTGGCGCCTGTCGGGAGCATGCCGGTCGTCTTCTTGAGAAAGACCAGCCGGCTGCCGTCCTGCAGCACGATGCGCTTCGTGTCGGTCGGTGTGTTGTACGTGTAGAAGCTGCGGAGCGCGGCCGGCGCCGCCGCAGACGCGGATGCGATGCGCGTCGCACATGCCTGCGCCGCGCCGCTCGCAGAGGCGACCGCGGCCAGCGTCGTTGCCCGTACTGGCAGCGCCCTGGCCGCCAACATGGTCGTGATCACTGTCGCAAAGAACCGAAAAATGTCGCGAATATTTTACCTCAAAACGAGCCGGCCGCTGATTGGCCCATGGTGCCCGTTGGCGAGCATCGGGCGATCGAGATGACTTCCAAGCCCCGGCAGCAACCAGATGCCGCGTTGGCGCCTGCGAAAGCGCATCGCAAACGGGTCGACGGCGTCCGTCTTCATCGCCGAGCGGGACGACCCCTCCCGCGGCGACACGAAGCCCGTGTGCATCAAGGTCGTGCCGATTGCGCGCATGAGTCCAAATGAGCGCCTCCAAGCCAGGCAGGAAGGTGACAAGCGCCGCCTCACCTCGAGTCCAGGACTTTGCCATCGCACCTCTAATGCCTGAGCGCCTTTCAGCCGTGCTGCTTCGGTTGATGAAGCCATGCCCCAGCGTCGTGCAGATTGTCGAGTCGTTCGAGGAGCACGGCGCGCTCTTCATCGTCACGGAGCTTGCCGAGCACGGTAATCTCGCACAGGCGATCCACTCCCGCTGCGGCCGATACTTTGCGGAGCGAGTCGTGCTCGCGTGGACCGGCCAGCTTGCGCGCGCGGTGGCATTCGTGCACGGCGAGCGCATCCTCCACCGGGACATCAAGACCAAGAACGTGCTTATCGACGCGGCGGACCGCATCCGGCTGGCCGACTTTGGCGCCGCGCGCAGGATCCCGTCGCTGGCGACCCGCGTGGCAGACCGGCTCACGTCGGGACGCAGCGTCGCCCTGGCCGTGACAACGATCGGGACGCCGCTGAACATGGCGCCTGAGCTGCTGCACGGCGAGGCATACGGCGCTCCGGCCGACATGTGGGCGACTGGGTGAGCAGCCCATGCGACTTCGCACACGCTAGAGTCAGCGCATCTCACGCTCTTGCCGGCCGCACGAACCCAGCTGCGTCATGCACCAGATGCTCGCGCTCGCACACCCGTTCGCCTCGTCAACGATCGCCGAGCTGGTCTCAAAGGTGATTGGAGGCGGTCGGCAGGCCCTCCCGGCGCACTTATCGCGGTTCAGCGGCACGCTGGTCGAGCGCATGCTGCAGCCCAATCCCTCGCGGAGGATCACGGCCGCGCAGCTGGCCGGCGTCATCGAGGCGGTGAGCAGCGGCGTCACAGCCCATCGCGTCGGTCGATGAGATACCCCCGATCGCATGCCCACTGACGACCTCACCTGCAGCACCTTGCAACGCAGACCAGCTCTCGCTTTGACCAGATCGAGGCCGAGCGGCGCCGGCTCGAGCGCGTCTTTGGACAAAGGCAGCTGAGGCGAGCGTGCCAGCAGCTGCGCAGCCAAACTCGCCCAGAGCACGCTTCGGCAGCATCAACAGTATCCGAGTGGGCGTGGCACAGGGCCATCGTGCGGCTCGGTAGGTGGCATCGCTCTGGCGAGACGATCGCGGCAGTACGAGGCACTGAATCAAAGTTTAATCGCCCAGTGAATGACGAGGATCAGGCCTTTGATGCGCCATGAGGCGGCCAAACGAGGCAAGCACGAGGCCCTTTACAGCTTGGCCTTGGGGCCAAGGTCCTTGAGCACGGCGTCCAGCTCTGCGCGGCGAGACAAGGAGCCGCACACGAGTCAGCGCACCGACACACACACAAATACACGCACCCATCTCGCCTGCACGACGACGCTCCCAAGCAGCGAGCAAGACTCACTGGTGGCGAGCATCAGGGCACCCTTGATCTTGATCTTGCCGCTCATGAACATGCGCTGGCCGTTGGCCTTGCCCTGGGCGAGGTCAATAAACTCCTTGTCGCCCACGGCGATGGTGATGTCCGGCTTGGGTCCCGTGCCGACAATCAGCTCGGCCTTGTCCTTGAGGTCGAGCGTCCATGTCTGGACCTTGCCTTCCTTGTTCTGCACACACGCGGCCGGCGCAGCGAGCCACCCAGCCAGCCAGCGGTCAGCCTCGTGCGGCCAAACAGTTGCGCTGTGTGCACGCGCCGCCCCGCCCCCATGTGATGGCCAGAGGGATGCGCCCCACCTTGACGTCAAACTGGAAGATGCCGCGGACCTTCTTGAGCGTGGCCTCCTTCTCGGCGGCCGGGGCAGCGGCCAGGCGCTGCTTGATCTGGTCAAAGATCGCGGCGCACTCGAAGCCGGCAACCGCAGCGGCGGGGGCGGCAGCAGGGGCGGCAGCGGCGGCCGGCGCAGGGGCGGCAGCAGCAGCGGAAGCAGCAGCAGGCCCAGAGGTCTTGAGGATCGAGTCTGTGAATTCACGTGTCAGCGCCCTCGTGATGCGGCCATTCCGCCACCGCCGCACGCCCGTCCGCCCGTCCGGCCGCCCGCCTGCCTGACTGCGGCGGAGGCGGCGGCGGCGGCGGACGCTTCGGCTCTGGCGACGGCAGCAACGCCTGCAAGCGCCGGCTGCGTACCGAGACGGGTGGCGAGCATCATGTTGCCCTTGATCTTGATCTTGCCGCTCATGAACAGGCGCTGGCCGTTGACCTTGCCCTGGGCGAGGTCGACAAACGTGTCGTCGCTGCGCTCGGGTGCAACGAGCCATGGTGGGGGCGGGCGGAGCGAGGTCAGCCAACCAGCCGAGCCGAGAGCCGCCGGGACGCACGGACAGCCGAGGCCAGCAGCCACCACCGCAACGCGGCACGCGCTGCACACGACCCCACGGGCCGCGCCGCATCCGCAGCCGCAGCCAGCCCCAATCCCCCACAACTCACCTGATGAGGATCGTGATGTCCGCCTTGCCAGAGGGCGTGCCGAGCGTCACCGAGCCGGCGTTCTTGAGGTCGAGCGTCCACGCCTGCTCCTTGCCCTGGGCGTTCTTGACCTCGAACACAAAGACGGCGTTGGCCTTCTTCATGGCCTCCTGCCGGGCCGGGGCGGACCCGAGGCCGGCCTTGATCTGCTCAAAGACGGCGGACGACTTGAAGCCGGGGACGTTGACGGACATGGCTGACTAGCGTGCGTGTGTGCGCACGCAAGCGTGCAGGTGTGTGCGTGTGTTGCACGGGGGATGCACGGGCAGCGCGAGCGGCATCAGCGCGCAGTCGCCTCCGCGTCGTGGCTTCCGTCGGGCCGCCGCGCACCAGAGATGTCTTTTCGACAAGGAAAGTGCAGAAGGTCCGGATTCCGCAAGAAATGCTTCGTGGCAACAGTCCCCGACTAGCTCGTCCCAGCCTCCCGGTGTCCAGCTGGACCAGCCGCCACTAGACAAGCGTGTCCGGGGGTGCACCATCCTCCTCTCCAGCCGCATCTGGCTCCCGGTCAATCTATCCAACACCACACCATTGGCCACCAAACAGACTAAAGACACAGGGGGAGGGGGCTAGCAGCCCATGTGTGTTTCTTGCACCACCACCACTACCATCACCACCACCGGGCCCAATATGGGGGAGAAAAACGTCAAGATGCGGTTCTGAAAAAGCCATGCGGAACGAGTGCTGCAGACGGACGACCGAGAGCGATGGGGAGAAAAACTGGACAATCATGGGGGCGGGAGCAGAAGATAAAATGGAATGGTGGTGGTCGCGCAGTGAGCCAGAATCCCGGGACGCGGTGAACTCGCTGCGCAATGGGGCTCTTGAGAATGGCAGGTTGACACTGGATGGTCGGAGCGAGGGAGGACTTGATGAAGCTCAGGTCGGCATCGAGAGCGGCTCCCGTGCAATGGGGTCCGAGGTGGTGCATGGGCACAGATGCACATGGTGCGTGCGGCGTGATGACTTGGAAATGATCAGAAAGCGACGGAAATAGCTTGGGATGCGAGTGCTGGTGGTTATGCGCGCGCGGCAGGACGAGCTGGACAGGACTGTGTGCGACGAGAGTGATGGAGAGACACCAGCGCGTGTGCGACGACGACCAAGGCGTATGGGGGGGGGCGTTGCGGCTTTGGAAAAAGGAGACTATTTGTTTGGCGGACTCGAGTGTGTGGTAGTGGTTGTGTGGTTGTGTGTGTGCGTGCATGCATGCGTATAACAAGAACGAAGGGTCTCGGACAGCCGCGCCGAGCTGGAGTCCATTCACGGCAGCGGTTCCGTTGAGTCGGACAGACGCGAGAGATGCAGGTACGCGTCGGTGCCGTATCCCTCCATCGAGATCAAGCGCAGGTCGCCTCCAAAGTAGCGTGCATACAGTCTGCTGAGCGGGAGGCCGTATCCAAACCTGGAGGCGCAAAGGCGGCAGCAGCGACGGCGGCAGGGTCAGCGGGAGCATGCCGCAGATGGAGAGGCAGATCGCGCACAGAACGGAAAGCGTGGCGCGGCTCACCCAGCAAGAGGGGCGCGAAAATCGCCCTGGTTGAAGCCCTCCTCGAGGAGCGGCTGATCAGCAGTTGTGTACATGTATGTCCAGATGAGAGGCATGCCGCTGCGGGGGATGCCGCCGCCCTCGTCCGAGATCTTGATGGTAATGTCCTCCTTGCCCTCGGCGACAATGAGGCGGATCTCGGGGTACTCGTCGCAGTCGATGCCGTACCGCTCGACGACGGCGCGCAGCGAGTTCTTGAGCAGCTCAAAGAGCATGTGGTGCAGGTGGCTGGGCACGTACATAAAGTCAATGTCCGTCCGGCCCATGAGCTTGACCTGCGGGCAGTCGTACAGGCCGTAGTAGTCCTGGCAGATGAAGCGAGCGTTGCGGATGGCGTCGTTGGCAATGTCGCCGACGTTGGTGCGCGTGCAGATGATGCCGACGTAGTCCTCCTGCGACGAGTTGGAGCACACGGCGTTGGTCATGGTCGTATGCTGGCCAATGAGCATGCGGATGCCGATGCGCGACATGTAGAAGCGGTCGAGGAACGCCTGGATGGCGGTCGGCAGAGGCAGCTGCGCGGGGCCGCCGTTGGGCCCGCTGCGGCCGCCCGAGAGCAGCGGCGAGTTTGTCCGCCGCCAGTGGTCCTTGAGCTCCATGATGCCCTGCGCTGCGGTTGCGTTGCCGGCGTGAGTGCCTTCGAGTCAGCCTCGCACACGATCGCGGGCGTGCGGTCATGCGGCCGCGCACAATGCGACGCGGGTCGCACGGGACAGGCGGGCGGGCAGGCACGCCCGCGACGGACCAGGACAGGTGGTGCACGCACCAACAGTCGTCGTGGTCGGGTCGTGGCGCTTCTTGATGTTCTCGATGCACTTTGTGAACTGGAGGTTGTAGGCCTTGACATCGTCGGGTGAATCTGTGCCGCCTGACGAGAAGTAGGTGGCATCTAACGTGTAAGGCGCAGGCCGCAGCGCAGCATTGCGG
>JADGIZ010000577.1:0-11635 GCA_027604665.1 Polyrhizophydium stewartii
TCGTTGTCTTCTTTTATCTCTATGCGGCCACCACCGTGCTCGAGTTCCTTGTCATGTCGGGCATCGTGCCGACCGCCTCCCCGGCCTATCCGGTGAGCGCTGTGCCGCCCTCCGCCTGTCGCCCGCCTCCGCCCTTTGCGTGTTGCCTCCGCCCCCGCCCCCGCGACTGCTGACACGCCGCATCCGTCGCACAGTACTTTGCCGCCATCCACATCGGCCTCGGCATGGCCACCCTGTGGGCCTTGTTCGTCAACGGCTTCGTGCCCTTCCAGTGGATCGACGACGGCACACCCATGTCGCTCTGGACGCTGCGCATCTCGGCCCTCGTCGTCTTCCTCATTTCGTTGATTGTCAGCATCGGCACCTTCCAGAATCTGATGGGCTTCTCGAGCGGCGCACCAACCTTCCTCTGGATCTGGTACTTTGTCTTTGGCGGCGCCTTTGCCCTCATCTACATCGTGTGCCAGATCATCCTCGTCATGTCGCTCGAGGACCGCTGGCCCCTGGCCGACATTGGCTTTGGCGTCTTCTTCTTTGTTGCCGCCCAGGTCCTCAACTTTGCCGTCTCGCCGCGCATCTGCGACCTGGCAAAGCACTACGTCGACGGCACCTTCTTTGGCACCATGGCCACCCTGCTCGCCGTCATGATGGTCTACAAGTACTGGGACTCGATCACAAAGGAGGACCTCGAGTTTGCCGTTGGCGGCAAGAGCAACAACTGGGAGATCAACGACCCGCTGCTCGGCGACTCGGCCATGGCCTCGGTGTCCAAGGGCGCCGAGTACTACGACCCGTCCATGCAGGCTGGCTCGTCCCAGCGCATCTGAACATGCGGGTTCTTTGTCGCCGCGCATCTATATTGTGCACTGCGACGGCGGGTGCCGTTTCGCAATCCCTTGTTCCCAAACATTATCGCCTCCTCTCGCCGACTCCCGTCCCACCCGCATGTCCTGGACGCACTTCCAGACCTGCGCACCCAACCCCCCCCCCAACTCGACACTAAAATTATCACTTGTCCGCTAGACATGGATTTATTCGCAGGCCCACGCCGACTCGCTTGGCATCGCGCAGACCAGGCCGCACAATCACGCAAGCATGCCCGCGGACTTTGGCACAACCGGCGCGGGCTTCTCCTTCTTGTACTTGACAATGTAGTTGATCAGCAGCAGCAGGCATGCCGAGGCAACCAGAACCATGTTCCACATGAAGCCGGCGACGTCGACCGAAGCGCCAATGGGCGGCGCGCCGGGCTGCGAGTTGCGCAGCGCCGGGAGCGCAAACAGCAGCGACGCCGTCACGGCAATCGTCGGCGGCTCGACCTTGCGGTTGCGGAACCACAGCGTCACCGCAAGCGACAGGACCGCAAGGGACAGCGCCCACATGATCACAATGATGATCTTGAGCGTGGGAGAAGGAACGAGCGTGAGCTTGAGAGTCAGCAAGCCCACAGCATGTCGAGCGCATCGTATCGCATCTTGGGAGGCTTACGACAGAGAATAGCTTGGTCGTCCACGACCGCCTGGCGATAACGTTGAGAAAGACAACCTGAACACTGTCGACGATATCGATAAGAAGGATGTCGATTGACCATGACTGCACCGCGCCAACGAGCGCCATGGCCATCGGGATCGACTCGCTTGACGCCGAGCGTCAGAACACAGCACAACAGCGGTGAACATTCGCCGACAGCAGCGGACTCACTTGAAGCCGCTGACGCCCTTGACCAGCGTCATCTGGAACGTTGCAGAGTAGCTGTCGAACGGGTAGCGGTTGGGGCCGCCATCGTCGATTGGTACGACCACGTCAAAGGCGGGGATGACGGAGCCGCTCTTGAAGGCGGTTTCCTTGCCCGCGATCACCAGGCGTGCGTCCGAGTTGATGCGCGTCAGGGGGCCCTGTGCGTCGAACGAGCCCACGGGCACTGCAGTGAAGTGGATCTGCGGCGAGTGTCAGCCGACGGGTGGTGGCGCGGAAGGCGTGCGGCGGGTATCATCGCGCCGCAGAGGCCCCGCGCCGCCGGCGACGGTCGGTCGCTCGAGGCGAGAGCCGCGGCCAGGATGCGGCCCGACCCTCCCGCGGATGCGCGCACCCGGAACGAGAGGGCGCTGGCGTCGATTGCGCTGATGTTCCCGAGCAGCGCCACGCCGCTAAAGCTGCTCGGCATTTCAAACGGCGACACGGTGGTCGTTGCCGCGCGCTGCAGGCGCTTCTCGCCCTCCTTGTTGTTGAGCACCGTCGCGGCTGGCACGACGGCCAGCAGCGTCAGAGCGATGCCCGAGACGATTGCGATTTGCACCCAGTGTGCGCGCTTGAGCTGCATGGCGTGCGGTGGTGCCGGCTGCGTCCAGGCGTGGCGACAGAGCGAGGCGGGGCCGCTCGTTTTATGGGCGGCGCGGCGGCGCGGCGGCGCGGCGGCCTGTGTGACGCGGCGGCCTGTGTGACGCGGACCCATACCGTACCCGCGCAACAGGGGTCGACCCGGCCGAACCATGGCCCCCGGGGTGCGAGCGGTTGCTGGCCGCCGAGCCACTCTGCCCGACGTGTGGCATCTGGGCTCTCGTCGGGGGCGGGCACCCGGGCCGGCATCGCGGGCGACACACGGCTCATTGCGGCGGCATCACGTTTTCCCGCACTCGCCGAAATGGACGCCGTCAAGGGCGGCCTCGAGCTGGCGCAGAGCGCGGCCGGCCCCCTCGGGGTCGTGTTCCAGCTCGCGCTGCTGATCATGAACACGGTCGACCAGACGCAGTCGAGCAACAAGGCGCTGCGCACGCTCGCCCGCCGCTGCGACCTGCTCGCCAACGAGCTCAACAACCGCATCAGCGGCGCTTACGGCACCACGTCCAAGGGCCGCGCGGACATCCCGCCCGACGTCCGCCGCAACATCGCCGCCGTCGAGAGCCTGCTGGCCGACATTGAGCGCTTCGCAAAGAAGAACGCTGCCCGCACACCGCTGCAGCAGGCGCTGCGCTGCCAGAAGACCGCCGAGACCATCCAGGACTTCAACCTGCAGCTCACGGGCCTCACGCAGGTGAGGCGTCGCCGTTTGCGCAGCAGTGCCCTGCCGACGGCGCCTCCGGCGGCTGCTGCCCCGCCACTGTGTGTGTGCACCGGCCGCGGGCGGGCGGGGAAGAGTGCAGCCGTCGGCCCGACCCGCTGGCGGGGGACGCCGCTGCCCCACGCCCGCCGCTGCGCCGCCGCGCCGGCGAGGAGGGTCGCCACGACCCGCGAGTGCTGACTGCAAGTGCAACGCCCCCGCCCAGACGCTCGGTCTGTCGCTGTCCATCGACCAGTCCGCGGTGACAATCGCCATCCAGGAGGACCTGGCGTCGCTGCCCGCCCTGCTCGAGTCGCTCACGGCCACCGTCGACACCAAGTTCACTGTGCAGAGCCAGTGCGTGTCGTGCTTGGCTGCCGTCGCGCGTGACGTCAACGACGGTGGTGGCTGACCCCGCCCATGGAACAGACGGCTCGACACGCTCATGGCAATCAACAACCACCAGGCCGAGATGCTCGCCGCGCTGCCGCAGCAGTTCCGCGAGCTCAAGTCCCACCTCGAGAAGCTGCTCGAGAACACAAAGGCCGACATTGTGTCCAAGTCGGGCCGCGGCCTCTCGGCCGCCCGCGAGTACACGACGGACCCGGACGACGTCGACGTCTTCTTGGACCAGCTCGTCGGCGAGGGCGGCTTTGGCCGCATCTACCGCGGCATCTGGAAGAACCGCGCCGTGGCCGTCAAGGTGCTCAACGGCGTCGCAGGCGCCGACGCCATCAGCATGATCGAGAAGGAGACCAAGGTCTGGTTCCCGCTGCGGCACCCCAACGTGCTGCCGCTTCTGTGCGTGTGCCTCAACACCGACCAGCCGTACATTGTCATGCCGCTCATGGGCAGCGACCTCACGCACTACATCTCGACGCACCCAGACACCCCGCTGCCCATCCGCGTCGGCTTCCTGCTCGGCATCGCAAGGGGCATGCAGTATCTGCATGGCCTGCCCCAGCCCATCATCCACGGCGACCTCAAGGCCAACAACGTCCTGATCTCGGCGACCGGCGATGTCCAGATCACCGACTTTGGCATGGCCTTTGTGCGGACCATGTCCGTGTCCAACACCAAGCGCCGCACGGGCGCCGTGCGCTGGATCGCGCCGGAAAAGTACAGGCGTGGGTACGCCCCGATCCCGGCCTCGGACGTGTTTGCGTTCGCCATGACCGCGTACCAGGTCCTGACCGGCACGGTGCCCTTCAACGAAGAGTCGGCCGACGACATTGTCAAGGAGTGGATCAAGGACGGCGAGCGGCCCGACAAGCACGCCAACATCCCGGACGACCTGTGGCAGATCATCGAGGACTGCTGGGCACAGGACCCCAACCAGCGCCCGACCTTTGCGCGGGTCGCGCAGGCCCTCGACGCCATGGCGACCGACAAGCCCAGCGACGTCGAGGTCCTTTCGACGCGCGAGATCCTCGCGCAGCAGGTCGGCATGCCCAAGCAGTTCCACTTTGACTCGGGCATCGGCGGCTCGATCCCGCCGCCGGGCTCCATCGGCGCCGCGCACGCCAACGCCCGCCCGGCCGTCAACGTGCAGGCGTCCCCGAGGCACGACATTTCGATCCTGCTCGAGGCGTTCCCGGAATGGTGCCAGGCCAAGGGCATCACCGCCACCTCGTGGCGCGGGCACGCCGCAACGAGCCGCGTGTGGGACGACAGCGCGCAGCGCTTTGTTGCTCGCCCGCAGCTCGAGTGGGACGCCAACGAGCGGCTCGTGGCCCTGCGTCTCGGCTCGCAGGGCATCTCGGGCCAGCTGCCCACGCAGCTCTTTGAGCTCACCGGCCTCACGGAGCTCGATCTCGACGGCAACAAGCTCAGCGGACCGATTCCGTCGCAGATTGGATCTCTGACCAAGCTCCGCGCGCTGTACCTGTCCAACAACTCATTCAACTGGCCCCTGCCCGACGAGATTGGCAGGCTGACGGAGCTGCGCAAGCTCGGCCTGCACAACAACATCATCAACGGCAACATCCCCGCGACCATTGGCAGCCTCGTCAACTTGGAGTATCTGTCACTATCGCAGAACAGGCTTTCGGGCGAGATCCCCGAGCAGATTGGCAACATGAAGAACCTGCGCCTGCTGTGGGTTGATGCCGGCTGCTGCTGGCGTCGTCTAACTGTTTGTTTGTGCTGACTTTTGCGGTGACTTGCTTGCTTGCAGCTACCTGCACACCAACGACCTGACGGGACTGATCCCGGCCTCGATCGGCCAGCTCGCCAACCTGACCCACTTGTAAGCTTTGCTCGTTTAGTAATCTGCTTTCTTGGCTGCGCTGACGCCGTTTGTGAAGCTGCCCTGCTGGCAACCATCTCATTGGATCCATTCCCGCGTCGATTGGCAATCTCACCAAGCTCGAGATCCTGTGAGCGCGGCGGTCTTGCTGTGTCGTGCATGCTGTGACGCTTCAGTTGCTGACCCCGCACATGCGTGTCACAGCGACCTGTCCGAGAACCAGCTGAGCGGCCATATCCCGCTGCCTCTCTTTGGCCTGGCCAAACTGACAGAGCTGTGCGTCTTTGCGCCGCAACTGAGCAGCTCGATTGCAGCGCTTTTGCTGACGTCAACTTGCAGTTACCTCTCTGGCAACAAGCTCAGCGGGCCGGTTCCCTCGCAGATTGCCGGCCTCCCCAGCATCCGCAAGCTGTACCTGAACAACAACAGCCTTGAGGGAACCATTCCGGGCGAGGTTGGCCGTCTGGCCCTGCTCTCTGAGCTGTGCGTGCTGCTCGTGCTTTGTTTTGCTCGATGTTCTGGATCGACGCGGATGTGGGGGGTCTGACACTTTCACAAAGGTCCATGAACGCCAACAACTTGCAAGGGCCTATCCCGCCAGAGATTGCCGGCCTGCGCGAGCTGCGCGAGCTGTGCGTGCATTCTCGCGTGATGCTTGGCTTGCGGAGTGCTCTTGGCTGATCCGGCGCATGCAGATCCCTTGCCAACAACTCGCTCACGGGGTCGATCCCAATCGAGCTGTGCTCGCTGTCGCAGCTGCGAATCTTGTGAGTGCTGTGCGGGCTTGCTGGAAGCGCGTTCTCGTTTTGTGCAAGGCTGGATGCTGATGCATGTGTTTGTACGCGTGCCCTCCAGGTATCTCACAAAGAACAAGTTCTCGGGTTCGCTGCCGCCGCACATTGGAAACCTGATCTCGCTGACAGAGCTGTGAGACCAGCCGACGCAGTTTGATCCAGGAGTTGATGGTCGCTGACGCATGCGGTTTGGCTACGCCAGTGGTCTGAGCCACAACCAGATCTCGGGCTCGCTGCCGGACACGATCGGAAACCTGACCAACGTCACGATCCTGTCGGTGCCGCCACTTGACAGGCTTATTGCTGGAGCTGCGCGTGCTGACGCGCTTTGTGTCTGTGCGATGTAGGCTGCTCAACAACAATCTGCTGTCAGGCAACCTGTCTCCGTACCTCGGCAACCTCTTCAAGCTCACGGAGCTGTAAGCCAGTGCTGGGATGCGCAGATGTCCGAGACAGTTTCTTCGCCAGTGCTGACCATGCATCGCAGCGACCTGAGCAGCAACAAGTTTGTCGGATCCGTGCCGCCGCATCTTGGAAACCTGGTGCAGCTCAAGCGCCTGTGAGTTGCCTTGGCAGACTTTGGTGGTGGCGATGGTGACGATGACGGTGTCTTTTTTGATGCTGACGATGAGCGTCAGGTCGCTGTTCAACAACCCCCTGACCGACCCGCGCCTGCCTTCGCAGCTCAGCTACCTTAACCGCTGAGGTTTGGGTGGCGGAGGCGATACAAACTGCCCGAGTAAATCCATCTCACTCATCCAGGCCGATCCAGCGAGAGGCGAGGCTGATCAGCACGGGGCACGCAGCTTGTGCGGCCCGTGCATGGTGTGCATGTCCCGTCTGGCGGGGCATCCGGCCCATCGACCACCACGGCACGCCGTCTTTCCGAGGCTTCCCCTCCAACACCCAAAATGGCGTCCGCAAGTGCCTCGTGGTTCTCCAAGTTCCTCAACCACCCGGCGGGTGAGCGACCCGCCTGCGCGCGCCGGCGTCCCCGCTCGTGCGCCGCGGGGTCGTGCATGGGCCGCACGTCTGCCCGCCTGCCGGCCCCGCCCCCGCCGCAGGCCACGCAGCCCGCCGCCGCCGCGGCCGGCCGACGCCCGCGAGATTGCGACGGCGACAAGCACGACGGCGAGGACGGCTTGCTGACCCGCGCCGGCCCGATGCAACGCCGATGGGCGCCCCGATGCGGCCCGATCCCGCCGCGCGCGCGGCCCGCTGCACGCCAGGCCCCAAGACCATCCACTTTTGGGCGCCGGCGATGAAATGGGTGCGTCTGCCCGCCCGCCCGCCGCACCGCACCGCACCGGCCCGACAGCATCCTCCTCGATGTCGCCGAGATTGATGGTCGAACTGGCAGCTGACCCGGTCTCTCTTGCTGGCTTGCTGCGCCGCCCTTGGCCCCCCTGCCGTCCGCCCGTGCTCCAGGGCCTCGTGATTGCCGGCCTCAGCGACCTGCAGCGTCCGGCCGAGAAGCTCAGCCTGACGCAGACCATTGGTGCGCGGCCGCCTCGTCGCGGTCGAGGGAGTGATGAGCGTGACCTCGCCTGCTGATCCCGTGCCGCTCGCCCGACCGCCCGACCGCCCGACCGCACACCTCTGAATCTGCATCTGCATCTGCATCTGCGTCTGCGTCTGCGTCTGCGTCTGCATCTGCGTCTGCATCTGCGTCTGCCGTGATAGCCCTCGCCGCCACGGGCATCATCTGGTCGCGGTACTCGCTCGTCATCACGCCCGTCAACTACAACCTGTTCTCGGTCAACATCTTTGTTGGTGCGACGGGCTGCTACCAGCTGTACCGGATATGGGACTACAAACAGGGACTCAAGAAGCTCCCTGCTGCGGAGACGGCTGCTGCTACTGCCACGCCTGTCCAGTCCAAGTAAGGCCGGTGGCGCCGAGCGGCCTGGTCTGTGCGCCTCATGAATGCGTCGATCCGGGCCGCTGCTGCTACTGCCGCTGCTGCCGCTGCCGCTGCTGCCGCCTTGCTGCAACGCCCGGAAATAAACACGGGCCTCTTGTGGTGGTGTGTCGCACCTGCATCTTGTTAGATTCCGAAGGCACACGGTCGTGGGACGCCGCGCGACAGATGATGCGGCGTGTGGCCTTGTCGTCGCACGGCGAGCGCGGTCGAGGCTCCGCGCCATTCGCACACGACGCCAGCACCGCAGGCACTCAAATGGGCGGCGGCGTCCATTAACCAAGCTCCTGTGCGTGAACATCCGGGATGCACCGTTCCGCGCCGGCCTTGGTCGTTGCGCTGCTCGCTGGCGTGGCCGCGGCACAGGGGCCCGAGATCCCGGCCATGGACTCGCCGACGCCGACCAAGATCGAGACGAGCACCCGCATGCCGACAACGAGTCCGACGTCCACGACATCGTCGACGTCGACGCCGCCGCGGACGACGCCGCCGCGCACCATCATCAGCCTCCCACTGCCGCCGATCCCGACTCTTGAACGCACGCTCAGCTTGCCGATCCCGACTCTTGAGCGCACGATCAGCTTGCCGCTGCCGTCGCGCTTCCCGATCCCGACCATCGCGCAGACGGCGAGCGCGGCCGAGCCGACGGTCGCCGCGCGCACCTGGAGCATCCCGCTGCCCACGGTGCTGCCGATCCCAACCGTGTTCCCGACGTGGGCGGCCGGATCGGCGCGTACAACGACGACAACAACGACGACGACGGGATCGCGCACCATGCTGCCTCCGACGGCGCCTCCCGTGCCGACGTTCAAGCCGGCCATGTCGGGCAGTGATGCAGCGCACGCCGCGCATGCGCTCGCCCTGGGCGTGCTGGCGTGTGCGTGGTGCCTGCTTGCGGCGTGAGATGCGGTGCCGCGAATGAACTGCGTTGTGCATGTGAGCTTGCCGACAAGTTTCCCTCATTCGAACATGGCATCACGAAGGCGCGGATACCGAGCGGCAGCCGACGACGACGACGACGATACGCTCAAGCCGAGCGACATGCTCAACGAGGAGGGTGAGTGCCAGACCGGCGCATGCACATCCCATGGCGCGGCCACTGCTGCCACCGCTCCAGGTCCACTCGCACAGGTCCCGGTCGGCTGACGCTCCGGCACAGAGCAGGACGCCGTGATCGACAACCTCAAGAAGAGCGACGACAACAGCAACCTTGTCTTCAAGGTGCGCTGCGGCCGCTGCGCATGCACAGCACCGGCGCCGCCCGTGGAAGCCATGGGCACTCTGCTGCGGCGTGTGCTGACCGTGCGGCCGCCCGGCAGATCATGTTCACGCTGCTGTCGTGGTCGTTTGCGTTTGGGTGCGTCGCCAGCCAGCGTCCGTCAGCCCCTGTCGTCGGCGTCACGCCCCGGCTGACGCCCCCCCCCTGTGCAGATACGTCGTCTCGCTGCTGTACCCAACGGACCCGTCGGAGGAGGCGCTGCTGCCCTCCGAGCGCACGCATCCGCGGCTCTTTGTGATGAGCCTCTGCGTCTCGCTCGCCGTCACGACGCTGTCACCGGTGCTCATGTTCGTGGTCACGCCCGTGGCCGAGCCCGCGCCGGAACCCGCATCCGAGACTCCCGTGTCCAAGACGGCCGCCAAGCGACAGCGCAGGGCGAGCCGCGGCGGCAGCAGCAGCAGCAGCACGCCCCAGCGCGTGCTGCCGCCCACGGCGTTCAACCCGCTGTCGCTGCGCGAGAGCCCGACGCCGCTCACCAAGGCCTTTTACGCAGCGGTGCTGGTCGCGGCCGTCCCGCTCGCGAGCATGCTCGCGGCGTCGGGGCTCGCGCTCGGCAACACGGAGCTGTCGTTCTGGGGCCTGCCCGTCATCAACGTGATCGTGGTGGGCTTCGCCACCCGTGAGATGGCGCGGGTCCATGGCCAGATCGGCACACTCGAGGACAAGAAATACAAGCTCAAGGGCGTCTGACGAGACAACGAGGCT
The DNA here is from genome assembly GCA_027604665.1 of Polyrhizophydium stewartii. Classification (NCBI taxonomy): domain Eukaryota; kingdom Fungi; phylum Chytridiomycota; class Chytridiomycetes; order Rhizophydiales; genus Polyrhizophydium; species Polyrhizophydium stewartii. The sequence continues at coordinate 9,985 of JADGIZ010000577.1, forward strand.
CGATCTTTGACGGCGTGCATATTTGTGCTTGCAGGGAATGCGGGGGTGCTGTTTATCTCCGTGGGGATTTGGTTGTCTGGAATGGGCCGGGACCTGTGGTGTTGGCGGCGATGAAGGCGACGGGCGGCAGCCGCGCCGCGCCGACGCGGGCATCGGCGCGGCTGCCGATGGATGGAGACGAATGAGATCGTGTGGGTGCGGAGTGACGGTGACTGAAAGAAGGAAGAACAAGGCAAGGCGCACCAAGGCGCTTTGGCGCGCCAGATCAGCTGCTGTCTGGCGTGGCGAGTCGGTCTGCGGCGGCGGCAATCTCGTCGCTGTTGCTGGCGCGCTTGTCGGTGCTGCGCGTGGCAGTCGAGTCGCGCTTGACGCTGCGTGGCGGCTGCGGGGTCGTGTGGGCGGGCGTTTGCGGGTGGTGGCTCGGGGTGGGCGACTTTTGGCGCTGCAGCGATGCATGGCTCGGGGGCGCTCCCGAGAATAAGTTGCTCATCGAGTCCTGGCGGCCGAGCCCGTTCTGGTTGAAGGTTCGGTTGACGAAAACGTGCGGCTGCTGCTCAATCTGCTGCTGCTGCTGCTGTTGCTGCTGCTGCAGCGCGGCGAGCACGGTGGATCGGCGGCGCAGGTCCTCGGCGTTGGCCTGGAACGAGGTTGCGGCCATCTCAAACGCCAGCGTCAGGCAGCGGATCCAGTCCTGGTAGTCGATCGAGGTGCGGCAGACGAAGCGCAGGTCCGTCTTTGACAGATGCACGACAAAGGTGCAGGCCGAGCCCAGGGCAACCTCGTCCGAGATTGCCTTGACCTCGTCAAAGTGGATGAAGACGGGCGAGTCTGTGCGGGTCTCTGAGGGCAGGATGACGAGGAGCGGGGTCGCTGCGGTGCGAAAGGTATCGCAGGCGGAGGAGGTGCGGCGGCGGCGACGGCGGAGGTGCGATGAGGAGGCGGGATGCGCGGTGGGATGTGGCGAATGCGTGTCAGGGCTCAGGCGCATGCGGCGGCAGGCACGGCGCTGTCGCCGGTGACGGCGCAGGCGGGGGCGCTGTGTGAGTGTGTGCCGTGCGTGCAGCGTCGGCCAAGGCCGCCCGGCGGAGGTGCGGGCGCAGCGGGCGGGCCATGGGCGGAGGCGGCGGGTTGCACGGTGCACACACGGCGGAGGCGGAGGTGTCCGGACCAAGCCGGGCGGAGGCAGCGGCGGCGGCAGAAGCGGCGGGAGACATATGCGGGCGGGCGGGCGCACCTTTGACGGCGGCAAAGGCGATGTTGCCCAGCCAGGGGATGGACCGGGCGTCGACGGGGCGGCTCGGGTCCGACACGAACAGCAGCTCGTAGACGGACTGGATGTCCTGGACGGACAGCGGGGCGCAGAGCACGACGTACTTGTCGAAGCTCATCAGGCCCTTCTTGAGCGACACGACGGAGCGCTTGACGAGGAAGGAGGATGTTGCCCCGGGGGTGGGCGACGTGGGCGGCAGGGTCGCGGCGAGGCCGGCGACGGTCGGGTGGACGGATGGGACGGGCGACATGGGCGACACGGGCGACATGGGCGACATGGGTGGCGCGGGGAACTGGGCGGGCTGCGGCGTGTCCATGCGGGGTGCTGGCGGGTGGGCAAAGTTGCTTTGGCTGCCGCAGCGGTCGCTCGGGCGGTGAGCCC
>JADGIZ010000578.1:0-11579 GCA_027604665.1 Polyrhizophydium stewartii
GCGCGCGCCGGATGGATGGGTGCCTGCGCACATACCTGTGTCGGCGCAGCGGGCGGCAGGCGGATGCGGCGGCCGAAGCGGAATGCACAGAGTGTGCGAGAGCTGGAGCGCCACCCTCCGTTTGCGATGCCGGTTTTGTGCCTGTTCCTGATGACGGTTTTCTCCCTGGCACTTGGTGCGACAGTCGGGCTCCTGTCGGCCGCGGGGCAGGCCGCAGTGCAGGCCGCGGGCAGCGCACCTCCTGGACAGTCCGGCATGCGCGTGGCCGCAGCATCGCGCTTCGCGGGCTGCGACAGCCTGGCCGGCATGCTCGACCGCCTGCCCGCGGAGCTGCGCGACCATGTCGGCCGCCTGGCAGGCCACCTGACGGAGCTGCTTCACGGGCGGCTGGCGCAGCCCATGGCCGAGCCGACGGCGCGGCTGGTCGTGGCCGACTGCTTCCGGCAGGACCACGTTGCTGCCGTGCCGCTGCTGCCGCACCGGCTGCGGCTGACGTTCGAGCCGCTTTACATCCACTCCGAGGCAATGCGGCAGGCCGCCGTGCATCACTTTGAGCATGCCGACGACACGCTGGTGACGGGGCTTGATCTTAGCGACCCGCCGAGCGAGCGGCTGCTCCGCGGGCTGGACGCGGCGGTGCGCAGCCAGTACACGCCGGCGCTGGCGCCGGTCCTGAGCGATCTGCTCGACATGGTGTTTGCGCAGGTGCACGAGCCGTTCGACCACGACGTTGCGTCGCGCCTCATCGACTGCGCCGTGGGACTGGGGCGGCGCGACATGGTCGAGACGCTGCTGCCGCATGCGTTCGGCACGGCGTTTGGGTGCGCGGCCGCGGGGCGCAACGGGCAGGCGGACATGGTCGCGTACATGGCCGGCCGCGTGTGGACGGGCCGCTCCGCCGCGCTCGACGGTGCGATCCAGGGCGGACATCTGCGGCTCATCAAGGCGCTGGTGCCGGCGCTCGACGAGACCTCGGACGACATGCCGTGGCGGCTCAAGAGTTCGGTGCTCGACGCCGCGCTCGGCGCGGGCCACGCTGCGACGATTGAGTGGCTGCTGCGCGACGCCGCCGAGACCTTGTCGCGGCACAACCCGCGCTGGCTCAAGAGCGTCGCCGGCACGATGCGCAACAAGCTGGCCGAGTTTGGCTGCCGCGAGCTGCTCGAGTTTGTGACCGAAAAGGGAATCGGCGGGCCCCTGAATAGCGCAGCCATGGACGGGGCCGCCACGCAGGGCAATCTGGACATGCTGCGCTGGTTGCACGCCCATGCGCACGTGCCGTGCTCGTCAAGGACGCTTATTGAGGCCGCCGATAACGGCCACCTCGAGGCGTTCGAGTGGATCTGGGAAACGTTCCCGACCTTGCGGCTATCGGCCTTCAGTCTCCGCAGCGCCGCACTCCATGGGCATTTGTGGGTTGTCGAGAGCTTGGCGCGACGGTGCGATGAGAGGCTGGATATCCTCCTCGAGTGCGCGCTGCAAGGCGGGCACGTTGCGATTGCCGAGTTACTCGCCGCAATGGGACGTGCGGCGCCGAGCGCAGACATGATGGCCGGCATCGCCGCACGCGGACAGATTGCCAGCGCTCGCTGGCTCCACAGCCAAGTGCGCGGGACATACTCGCCAAAATGCGTGCAGATTGCGGACCAGCATGGGCACACCGAGATGGTCCAGTTCCTTGTCGCCTCGAGCGACTTTGGCGTGCCGCTGGCTCGCGGGATGTGCCTCTTGTTATGAACAAGCTGCTGCTGATCTTTGCTTCATTCAGAATTGTGCTTTCGCTCGCTTATTCTTCTCATATCCTCTTGAAGAAGCCTGTTATATAGACTCGTCTCCCAGCTCATCTCCGAGGCGCAGCTTGTCCTGCTGATCGATGCTGATGTCGGAGTGACAGGTGTCATGGTTGCGGCCGAGACGGCATTGGGCGGCATCGACTCGTGAGACTGCGCACATTCCCGATGTCGTAATATCGACCTGCGACCCGTGCGTCGGACAGCGGCTTCCGGCCGACAATCGAGAGAGCGGGCCGGATCGGCGATTCTCCATCGCCTCTCGGACCACCGGATTTCAGGCTGATCACGTGTAGCGCTCATCTCCGGGCCTCCGGGTTCGCCACCACCCGAAAGTCGCCCGGCTGTCCGAGCTCTGCCCAACTCGCACCAACCGCCCATGGCCGCCCCGCAGACGCTCACCAACCTCATCGACGGCAAGCTCGTGCCGCCGACGACGGGCCGCTACATCGACTCGCCCAACCCGGCAGCCGGCGCCACGCATGTTCTCGTGCCGGATTCCGCGGCCGCCGACGTCGACGCGGCCGTGGCCGCGGCCGCGGCGGCCTTCCCGTCCTGGTCCGCCACGCCGCGCTCCCGGCGCTCGGCGCTGATGCTGCGCATCGCCGACCTGCTCGAGCAGCGCATCGAGGCCTTTGCGGCGGCCGAGTCGCGCGACCAGGGTGGGTCTTGCCGGCCGGTCGCCTCGTCTGGCTCGACATCAGTGAAACCTGGACGTCTGACGATGCTTGCAACGGCCCCGTGCTCCGGCAGGCAAGCCCGTCAAGCTCGCCCGGTCCATGGACATCCCGCGCGCGATCCACAACTTCCGCTTCTTTGCCACGGCCATCCTGCACCAGGAGGAGTCCGTCACGGAGCTCGATGGCGTCGCATTCAGCTTCGTGCACCGCACGCCGGTCGGCGTGGTGAGTGTCTCGCAGCTGCGCGCGGTCAGATACTGGCCCTTCTGGGCATAAGCTTGCATGCGCAGGCTGCGCTGCGCATGCCTGGTCCGCGTGCAGGATTTGACACTCGCTGCTTTGCGGCACGCCGGACAGGCCGGACTGATCTCGCCGTGGAACCTGCCGCTGTACCTTCTCACCTGGAAGATTGCGTGAGTGCCCTGCGTCGGATCCCGCCGCGTTCTCGTCTTCGAGCCAAGGTGCGACGGATGGCTGACCCTTGCGCCTACTTGTCGCACACTGATATCAGACCCTGCATCGCCGGTGAGTTTGGATGCCGTGATGGCCGGGCAGCTCAGATGTTGCCTCTGACACGTTACTGCAACAGCCGGGTGCACCTGCGTGTGCAAGCCCAGCGAGATCACCAGCCTCACGGCGTGGATGCTGTGCGAGGTCATGATCGAGGCCGGGCTACCCGCCGGCGTGGTCAACATGGTGTTTGGAACCGGCCCGGCCGTCGGATCGCCGCTGGTGGCTCACAAGGACGTGCCGCTGATCTCATTCACGGGCGGTGCGTGGTGGCTTGGATATGCGCTGCGGGTCGCGGATATCAGGTGCGCTGGTGCTCTCTCTATTACTCTGTGCTAACTTGCTCTTGTGTATGCCCATTGGTTGGTGCGGGTTGTCTGACAGGCACGGCCACGGGCGAGATCATCTCCAAGACGGCGGCGCCGCTGCACAAGAAGCTGTCGCTCGAGCTTGGCGGCAAGAACGCCAACATCATCTTTGCCGACGCCGACTTTGAGGACGCCGTGACGACGAGCCTTCGCTCTTCGTTCCAGAACCAGGGCGAGATCTGTCTTTGCGGGTGCGTGCTGCTTCGGGGCGACCCTGTGTCGTTACCGCCCGCCCTCCGTGCCGAATCCAGTCACTGATTCCTGACGCCTGCTTGTTTTGGTTTTCTGTATGCTCGGACACGCGCAGATCGCGCATCTTTGTGCAGGAAGAGATCTACGAGCGGTTTGTGGAGGAGTTTTCCCGTCGCGCTGATGCCCTTGTTGTCGGCGATCCCACGGACCCGGCCACGGACCTCGGCGCACTGGTGTCCAAGGAGCACATGGAGAAAGTGCTGTCGTACATTGAGATTGCTAAGCAGGAGGGCGGCCGCATCGTTGCAGGCGGCCACCGCGTTGTCGACGGCGCGTTTGCCAACGGATACTTTGTGCGGCCGACGGTGATTGTTGGGTGAGGGAGAGCGCATGCATGCACTTGTGCCTGGCGGATAGTCGCAGCGACTGACCAACGCACGCATGCCACGGCGCTCCCACATTGCCTGCGTACCGTGTGCAGACTGCATCCGACCGACTGCCGCGTGCAGCGCGAGGAGATCTTTGGCCCCGTGGTGACGGTGACGCCGTTCAAGACCGATGCCGATGCCATCGCGTTCGCCAACAGCACAAAGTACGGACTGAGCGCCAGCGTGTGGACGCAGAACGGCCAGCGCGCGCAGCGCGTGGCGCGGCAGATGCACGTTGGCACCGTGTGGGTCAACTGCTGGATGGTGCGCGATCTCGGCATGCCGTTTGGCGGCGTCAAGCAGAGCGGGCTTGGCCGCGAGGGCCGCCACCACTCGATGGACTTTTTCTGCGAGGAGAAGGCCATTTGCTGCCGTCTGTGATGCATGTAGCCTTTGTGCTTTGGCGTCTTGCCGCAACACCTCTCTCATCGCAATCTCTCTGAAGCTGGCAACGCCAATGCAAATGAATCGCTTCATTCCCTCGACAACCATCACTGCATGGAGGCCGACCTCTGGCGGCTCACGGCGCCAGGGCAACCGCCTTGATCTCGATCAGCAGCCGCGGGTTGGGCAGCTGCTTGACGGCCACGGTCGTGCGCGTCGGGCCCGTCTCGGCGTCAAAGAACTCGTTGTAGACCTTGTTGTACTCGGCGTAGTGCTCCATGTCGGAGAGGAAGACGGTCAGGTCGACGACATGCTCGAGCCCGGCGCCTGCAGCGTTGAGGATCGCGCGAATGCTGCGGGGAGCCAAGACGGGCGGGAGGACAGGCGGGTGGCACGGTCAGCGGGAGATTCTCGGAGGCCCGGAAAACGCGGGCTCCGGTCAGGTGAACGGACTTTGTGATGACGGCGCGAGTCTGGGCACGGATGTCGAGCTTGAAGGTGCCGTCGGGCAGCTCCTCGACCTGGGGCGGCGGCGCAGGCGGAGGCACGGGATGCGCGGGGCGGGGCAGTCAGCGGCTGCGGCGCGGCTCCTGCCGAGCGCCGAGGTGCGCTCCAGCGGGCACACTCACGCCTGCGCAAGGATTCTGCGTCAGCGATCAGCGGCCCGCTCGCGCTGTGCGTGCGGTGCGCACCCTCCCACGTGTTGTCGAGGCGGCGTGACGAGATGCCCGAGACGAAGATGAAGCCGCCGGCCTTGCGGGCATGCGGGTAGTTTGCGAGGCTCTGCGCCTTGTCGCCGAGGATGAACGCCTGTCCGTTTGCCGCCATGGGGGTGGGCCGGACAGCGATCGGAGCAGCGTGGCTTTTATGGCGCGATCCGCGCCCTCAGGAGGGATGCCGCCAGCCTGTCGCCGCCAGCCACGACCCCATACGCAGCGATGAGCGACGCTGCTGCTGCTGGCGCCACCGCCGTCGTGGTCGCAGCCACCGCCGTCGACTCGCTCGCGAGCCCGCTCGACGCCGCCGCCGCAGCCGTTGCGCACGCCGCGCGGCTGGCGCTTGCGCTGCCTGCGCCGCCGGCGGTGCTGTGCATCCTGAGCGTGCGCGACCTGCCGCCCGCAGGCCGCCGTGCGGCGACGTGGCGGCCGCTCGCCCGCGCGCTGGCGGCGCTGTACGTGGCCGCCGCCCGCGAGTCGTTCGCCGCCGGCGCCCCGCTGCTGCCCGTCGACGTCGTGCTCGATGGTGCGTGCGGCTACAACGTCTGGGACTTTGCCGCCGAGCGCCGCCAGGTCGCTGCGCTCGTTGTCGCCGGCCCGCACGCCCCGCCCGCGCTGGCGACGGCCTCGTTCCTGCCCGGCAACACCGTCGCCCCCGTTGTCGTTGGCGCGCCGTCTGTCCCGGCCGAGCCTGCTTCCGATGGCGGCGGCGCCGACGAGATGCACCAGGGCGCCTTTGCTCACGTCGCCGTCGGCGGGACGTTCGACCACATGCACGCCGGCCACCGCATCCTGCTCACGATCACGGCGTGGCTGGCCACGGAGCGCATCGTGTGCGGCGTCGTCGACTTTGATCCCGCGCGCCTGCGCCGCAAGGCCGCCTTTGAGGCCATGGAGCCGCTCGACCAGCGGCTGGCCGCCGTGAGGTCGTTCCTGCACCAGGTCCGCCGCGATGTCGTGCACGACGTCGTGCCGATCCACGACGACCTCGGCCCGACGCGCGACGATCCCGCCATCGAGGCGCTTGTGGGCTCTGCCGAGACTGCGGCCGGCTGCGCCATGGGTGAGCCCCCAGATCCATCGCGCCGAACTTGTCTCGCCGGCGCGTGTGTCTCGTTGCTGACTTGAAGCTGGTGCCGCTACAGTCAACAAGATCCGAGCAGAGGGCGGTCTCTCGCAGCTGCGTCTGTTCATCATCGACGTCATTACATCCTCGGCCGATGCTGCGACGACGCTCGACTTTTCGGCCAAGATCAGCTCGTCGTATCTGCGGAAACACATTCTCGACTCCCGCGTCGGGCAGCCGCAATGAGTTGCGTCCGTGTGCCTGCTTTGTTTTGGCCTGCTGCGTTCTTGTCATTGCACCCATGTGTTCCAAGCACAAATATATTTTCGGCGCGGCCCAGAGGCGGCCGGAAGCCGAGAGCACAGAGATTGCGGAATATGCGAGGGGTTGTGTGTGCGATTGTGTGTGTGATTGTGTTTGCGATTGTGACTGTGTATGGATACGAAACCAGTCATTCGTTTGACTCGACATTGGAGCTTGATCGGCTGCTGCCAGACCGCCGCGAGATGGCGCCACGATTGCGAGCACAAAGCGCAGCACGTCAGCACACAAAAGCACACACACACACACACAAACGCACGAGCGACTGCAGCAAAACAACCCGGCAATCGGACAAACATACCCAAATGCCTTGGCGCTTGTCTTGAAGATGCGCGACCACCACGACCCCGACTTTTTCTTGTGCGCAGCAGCCGCGGCCGCAGCGCCGCCCGCGCGCTCCGGGTCCGCATACGGCCCACTCTCGAGCAGCGTGCGCAAGTCATGAAAGTTGGCCGTGACCAGATGCGCGATGCGTCGGTCGGGCAAGTCGCGCACGCGCTCGTCCACCTCGCGCTCGACCTTGTCAATGTTCTTGACCAAGCACGTGAACAGGCTCGTGAGATCGGCCTCGATGACGTTGGGCGGGAGTGCGAGTTTGGATACGGACTCGGTGTTGGTCGATGGTGCGATGGTGCCGATCGAGCCGGCGCCTTTGCCCCCGCGGAGAGCGCCGCCGCCGCTGGAGACGCCGACCGATGCCATGGAGCTGCTGACGCTCTTGGACATCTCGGCAGACGCCGAGAGCGACTTGGAGTGCGTCGCGTCCTCGGCGAGGCTGGTCGACCCGGCGAGCTGCGAGAGCGGGCTGCGCGGCGGGTACAGATCCTCAGACTTTTTCCGCCGCCCGGATGCGGTGCTGCCGCCGGGAGGATACAGGCTCGAGCCAGTGCGGTGCGAAGAGGGGTCTGACGCCTGCGGCTTGTGACGGCCCTTGATTGGCGCATCATGCGCCTGTGGTGCATGCGGTGCGCTACTTGCAGGCGCGCTCCACACGTCGGCGAGCGATGGCATTGACCGCGACAGACCGCCCTTATACAGCGCCTTTTTCTTTGGTGCAGCGGCGAGCTGCAGATTCGGCTGCTGCTGCTGTTGCTGATGTTGGTGATGCTTCTTTGGCGTCGATGCCTTGTGGCTCGACTGAGACATCTGCTTCTGGTGCTGATTGAGTTGCGAGTTCGACGATACAAGCGACGCTGACGACGCCTGCTTTCGATGCATTCCATGGCCAGATATCGGTCCCGATCCAGTCTCGGATCCTGCCGCTGCATTGTGCTGCGCGTTGCGGTTGCGCTGCAGCACAGGCGACGACTGCTGCGGCGTCGCCGAGTTGGACTGCCCCGACGTCGTTTCCGTCTGCGTTTCTATGCCCTCCTGGGCGTGCTCGAGCAGCATCTCCGTCTGCACGTGCTCGACGGGCGACAGCTCGACGGCGCGCGAGATGGGATTCGACCGCGTGAGCGTCAGCGACTGCGAGAAGGAAGCTGCAGCCGCCTTGCGTGGGCGGATTGTCGATGCGCCGTCCATAGCATAGATGCCCGCGATCATCTGCGCGAGCGCCTGCCCCTGCGGCGTGTTCGGAGTCGCGGGCGTCGCAGGCGTCGCGGGCATCGCAGATACGGCGCTCGTTCCTGCGGATGACGCCTGGCCGTCAGCCGGATCCGTTTGCTCGGCCAGCGGCGTGTGCGGATGCGAGTCCGGGAGCTTCTTGGAGACCGCGCGCTCGAACGTGTCGTGCCCGCCGCCGTGCACGTCGCCGACGCCGATGCTCGAGTCGCCGCGCAGAGTGCTCGCGTCGAGCGCGTTCTCGCTCCTGATTGCCCGCTCGGGCACCTTGTCCACGCGCGTCGGGCCTCGCGACATGGCCGCGGCGCTCTCCTTGGTGATGGTGCTCTGCCGCCCAACAGGCGTGCCGCCGACATCATCGTCGATGCTGAGCACCCCGTCGCGGTCCTCTTCGCCGCCGCCGCCGCCGCCGCCGTCGCCGCTGCCTGCACTGCCTCCACTGCCGCCGCCGCCGATGCTGGTTCCAGGGAACTCGCTGGCGCTGCTGTTGCTCGGCTTGAGCGAGTCTGGCGATGCAGCATAGTTGATGTACTCTTTCATCGAGTCGCGGTAGTTCTTGAGGTAGTCGTTGAACGGCATCAAGTAGTCCTCCTTGTTCCCAAACTCAATGTCGTTGCACAGCGCCGTGAGGAGCTTGCCGCAGAGCACCAGCCCGCGGCGGCGCTGCGGCGTGAGCTTGTCCGAGAGCAGCAGCGCGTTGGTCTCGGGCGATGTGATGGCCGGCACAAAGAAGCGTAAGAACAAGAACGACCCGACGACCTTTTCGGCGACGGTGAGCCAGCCCGCCGAGCGCGGCGACGTGCCGAGGGTCGAGAGGTTGCTGTTGGACGCGCGCATGCGGATGTTGGCAAAGCCAATGCCCGAGATGGAGAAGGTGAGTGCGGTGGGAGACGGCACCGCGTTGGGCGACACGCCGCCACTCGGGCCATAAGCGCTGCCGGCGTAATGCGCGAGCTGGTTCGAAGTGCTGCTGGCGCTGATGCTGCCGCCGCCGGCGCCGCCACTGCTAGGGCCGATACTGAGAGCGGGCAGCATGCTCACGTTTGCGCCTGCAGCAAGCACGTCGACCATGAAGCTGCTCGAGTGCGCGAGCTTCTCGGCGGATCTGCTCGGGTCGATGACGATTGAAGGCGCGCTCGGCTCCTGGCTGCCGCTGCTGCCGCTGAGCGGCTGCATCTGCCGCACGCTGGATGCAACCGAGGTCTGGTTGCGCCGGATGCGCAAGCTGAGCGGCGACGCCGGTGCACCTTCGGCGCCGGGCTCGCCGGCGTGGTGGCGCGATCCGACCGAGTCCGCGGCCGACAGGCGGCGCAGCAGCGGCTTCTTGCTGCTTGCGCGCTCGCTCAGCGCGGGACCGGGCAGGCTCGCGAGGCCAAGCGCCTCCTCGTCCGTGGACCCCATGAAGCTCGGCGCGTGCGGGCTTCCGCTGCACTCGTCGTGCAGCCGGGCGTTGGATCCGGCGATGCTCGACGAGTTTGCCGACGATCCGAGCGGATGCGGCGACGGCAGCGACGCGCCCGGGCTCTGGCTCCCGTCGCGCGCGTCCTTGGTGCCCGCGAGATGCGAGTTGGAGCCGGCGACCTTGTTCTTCTTTTTGAACGACAGCATGCGCAGCAGCTTGCGCGATCCGCCCGCAGCGCCGATGGACGACGAGCCCATCAGCTGCAGGTTGTCCTGGCTGCCGTTGGCCGCGTGCGCCGATGCGCTCGGAGTCGCGGCCGCAGAGCTGAGTGCCACGGGCGAGGATACGGTGGCTCCCGTGCTGCTGCTGGATCCGAGCCCCGCCACCGAGACGCCCATGGCGCTGCTCGACGCGCCAAGAATGCTCGACCCGCCCGACGCGCCGAGCGCCGCGCCGTACATGGACGACCTGCCAAACATGCTGCTCTTGGACGTGGCGAGGCTCTGCTGCGTGCTCGAGTGCGGCATAAGCGCCAGCGCCTGGTTGCTGGCCGGCGACGCGGCTCGCTTGGCGGTGGCCAGCCGCGCTCGCTCGGCGATATCGTTGGGCGAGAAGTCGGCCATCTCGTTCACGGTCGTGAGCAGAAAGAAGCACATGCGGCGCAGGCTCGACGGCATGCGCCGCTTGTTCTCAAAGATGTGCGCAAAGAGCCGTGTGCACGCTGTCTCGAGGTTGCGGCGGTGCTCCTCGAGCTGCTGCTCGGCGGGCGACGCGGTCGAGTTGGGAGATACGGCAGCGGACGTTGCGCCGGTGTGGCTGGAGCCTGGGTCCGCGCTTGCACTTCCGCCTGCGCCGGCCGGTGTCGACCCCGCGAGCGACGCAGAATGTGCAGACCCGTGCTGTCCGGCCGCTGTTATGTCTCCAGCGGGCATGTGGGGCGACGCAGTGCTCGCCGATCCGATCCCCGAGTCGACGGTGCCAGCGGGCGAGGTTACCTTGCCCTTGAGCTTGGCAGGATCGATCTCGCATTCCTCGAGAAGGCCGAATATCCCATTGAGCGGCGCCGTGAGCGAGATGCTGAGGAAGCCATAGCCGCACGCCTTGGCGAATGCATTGAGCAGCATCGTCGCCATCGAGTTGTCTCGGATGATGTCGCTCAAGTCGCGGCTCTTGCAGACTGGGGCAGCACAAGATGTGCAGCAACACGAGAGAAGGCGGACCGCAAGTCAGCAGACGCTGCGAGACCGTGCAAGTCTGTCGGTGCGAGCACGCAACTGTACTCGACCGCCCGCGTGCGGAAGATGCGCTTCAGAAAGTCCTCGGTCGTGTGCGGGCTGCGATACTTGAGCAGCGTGAGCACGCCCTTAGAGACCGTTGCGGCCGTGTCGCCCACGAACGGGCTGTGGCACACAATCTCGAGCAGCGCGGCGTTGTCGGCGAGCAGCAGGTCCATCACGCGCTGGTCGTACGGGCTCATCTGCGATGATGTTGATTAAGATGATGAAGATGCGGGTGAAAGACGGCGCGCGATTTGTGATGCGGAGACAGGCGGCCGCGATGGCCGAGACGGCGGCGACGCGGCGGGCCGCATCGAGGGGCGTGCGGCGAGGGGGTCGGACCGGAAGCATGCAGGGTGCGTCCCGCATCGGGCGCGGTGCCGGCCAGCATTGCGGGCCGCGCGGGAGTGCCCGCCCGTCGCAGGCAGAGGCCGCGCCGCCGCGCGGCGAGATGGCGTGGAGCAGCGTTGTCGTCGGCCTCGTGTCAGCAGCAGCGACGGCATCGCGGCTCGACGGGCTCATACTCCGGGGGATTCGCAGGTGGCCGGCGCTCCCTCCGCCCCCCCGCATCCCGCTCGCAGGCCGCAACGCACCGCCACGCTGAGGGCCGACTGCGACGCCCGCGACCTGACGCGCGGGTCCGTCGCGAGTTCGGATGCCGACGCGCAGCGCTTGTGCGACATGCTGGTGCCGCGGGCAAGCAGATCCGCTTTCGCCCAGATCCAGACGGCTTTTGCACGCCGGCGGGCCGGCCCACAGCAGCCGGGTGCACGCGGCCGCAACGGCGCGCAAGGGCGGGCGGTGCGCAAGATACAGTCTTTATGCGGCGACCGCTGGCCAAACGAAGGGGGAGGGGAAACGGGCGGGCGGGCGCATCAGAAT
>JADGIZ010000579.1:0-11550 GCA_027604665.1 Polyrhizophydium stewartii
CCGCCCAGTCGTCCGGGAACCAGGTCAGTCCCACGAAGCGACGGTGCAGGCGCGCAGAGCCTCTGGACCAGACCAGGGCGAAATTCGGCGCGCCGAGCCGGGCAGTGCGGGCTTTGCGGGCGGTCCAAAAGACAGCGACGACTTGCGTGTTGGACGGGCGATCGTCCGCGGAGGAAAAGAGAGCGCTGGAGCAGTTGGAGATCGAACCCAAGGCCTTCTGCATGCGAAGCAGACGCGCTACCACTGCGCTACAACCCCTCGCGCTCACGATTTTTCGGCCCGGACCGCAGATACAATCCTGCGGCGCACAAACAGGCGACGGCGATACGAAATGTGCGATTGTGCGATGGGCGGCGACGCCTGGCGCTGCTGCTGGTCTTTTAAACGCACTCCATATCATATAAAACATTTTGATACGTCTTATTCCCAGCAGAAACTGCTGAGATCGGATGCGGGCATCGCAAAATATGCCTCGGTTGATCCTTGAGCGACTGGTGGCAAGACCAGAGGCGGCCTTCTTCAATTTGACCTGCTCCGCTTCATGCACCGTGTGCTGGGCACGCACTCCGCCGCGACGCGCGCAGGCCTGGCCGCCCGCAACTCTGCGCTGCACGCCCAGACGCCGCTCCGGCGCTGCAGCAGCCTGTCCGCGGCCTCGCGCACCACCCGGCCCCTGGCCTGGCCCCCTTCTCGAGGTGGGGCCGCGCCCTTCTCCTCAGGACGTCCTGAGCCTGGCGCACCACGAGACCGTGCTTGGCGCAGCCCCCGCTCGCCGCAAGCCCCACGCTCGCCGACCCCCACCGCCATGGGCACCGCCTTCTCGCGCCAGGACTCTCCAACGACGACCATCGACGCCGACGACGGCTCCGACGGCGGCCCCGAGCGCGTGCTTGTCCTCGGCGGCGGCAACTTTGGCACGTGTCTGGCCGACCACCTCGCCGGTGAGCTGTCGCTGCTGTGCACCCGAGCGGAGGCGCTGCCAGGTGTTGTGGCTGGCACAGCTGACGCTGGCCGCCACGCTCCTGCCCCTGGGGCTGCCCGGCTGCGGCGCACCTGCGTCCTGCCCGAGTCCGTGCAGACCTCGGCAACGACGTGACCATCTGGGCCCGCGACTCCAAGCTTGTTGAAGGCATCAACAACGACCACATCAACCACAAGTACATCCCGGGCGTCAGGCTCGCCGAGCGGCTCAAGGCGACGGCAGACCTCTCGCACGAGGTCGTGAGCAGCGCCACCGTGATCATTGTCTCGATCCCGACTCAGCACATGCGGTGAGCCAACCGTGTCTCGGCCTGCTGCCGACGATGCGCCGTTGTTGACCTCGATCGAGCAGCTCGGTCCTGGGACAGATCCGCGGCGCCCTGACGAGCAGGCATCTGCTCATCTTTGTGAACAAGGGCATCGAAATCTCGACGGGCCTCTTGCCAAACGACGTTGCGCTCGAGGTCTGCGGTACCGAAATCGGCGAGCGCGCAGCGTTCCTGTCCGGCCCGAGCTTCGCCGCCGAGATCGTCCGCCGGCAGCCGGTGAGCGAATATCGGCCCTCCCGCAATGTATTGCCCACGCTGCAGGCTGATGCCCGCGCAATCTGGCACCGGCGCCCTCTCTACAGACGGCCGTGTCTGTTGCCAGCAAGTCGCCGCTGCGGTCCAAGCGCACCCAGCGCCTGTTCCATGCCCCGCACTTCCGCGTGTACGAGATCCATGACACAGTCGGCGTCGAAGTCGCCGGCGCGCTCAAGAACGTCATCGCGGTTGCGTCCGGCGCGTGCATGGGAGTCGGCTTCCAGATGAACTCGCGTGCGGCCCTCATCACGCGCGGCCTCGCCGAGATCATCCGCTTTGGCCTCGCGCTCGGAGCCAACCCACTCACGTTCGCCGGCCTGGCAAGTGCCGCGCCCGATGCTCTGCAACCAGCATGCATGAGCTAACTCCAGTCTTCGCCGCTCGCTTGCGCACGACGACTGCAGAGCGGCGTCGGCGACCTGATGCTGACGTGCACGTCGGAAAAGTCGCGAAACTTCACGGTTGGATACCGCATTGGCAAGGGCGAGACGCTTGAGGAGATCACCGCGTCGCTGGGATCCGTCGCCGAGGGTGTGGCTACGACAAAGGCCGCATACGAGCTTGCGCGCAAGCTCAACGTCGACTCGCCCATCACCGACCAGGTCTATGCCGTGCTGTTCGAGAACAAGCCCGTGCGGCAGGCCATGCGCGACCTGATGGAGCGCGATCCCTCGCAGGAGCTGCGCGGCATCTCGCATGCGTGAGGCCTCTCAAGCCTGCTGCCCGGCTGCGCCCAACGTGCCGCATCGCCATCCATGCTGTTCCAATGAAACCGCCGACACACGGCTCCGCTGGTCTTTGCCCACGACCTGCAAAATGATGGTCGGTCGGACATGCGCGGTGGCACGAGGAGGGCGCAGGCATCTGGGGCGGCGGCTGCTGACGCTCGGCCACGCGGGCCGCGCGGCGTGCGCAGTCAACAAACGCACGCAAGCCAGGCGCGGGCGGCAAGGCCGCGGGAGGCCCCGGCGGCGCGGGCAGCTCGAGCAAGCGTCCGCAACACAAACAGCACGAGCTGTCGCCAGAGCAGAAGCAGGAAATCCGCGAGGCATTCGACCTCTTTGACACAGACGGCAGCGGGTGCGTCGGCCCGCCCTCCCCAACGGTCCTCCCAGCGCAGCGCACCGGCTCTCGCTCCTGCATCCTCGGGAGCACGTGCCACGCGCAGGCGCGGAGAGGCCGCGGCTTCTGCGAGCGAGAGCGCAGCCGTGCTCGATCTGACGCTCATTCTCCGACCGCGGCCCTTGTCCGCGTCCTCTCCCGCTCGCCCCGACACCCCGCACCATCGACGCACGGCAAATCCAACGCCACGCCAGCACCATCGACATCAAGGAGCTCAAGGTCGCCATGCGTGCGCTCGGATTCGAGCCCAAAAAGGAGGAGGTCAAGAAGATGATGAGCGACATTGACAAGAGCGGCACCGGCACCATCGACTTCAACGAGTTCCTCGAGCTCATGACCGCCAAGATGGTAAGCCGCAGCCGCACAGAACGCAATCCCATCGCTGAGCGCTCACACGCACGCACGCGCGCGCACGCCCTCACGACGAAACCCCTGCTGGCTGCTCATTATTCTCGCTTGCTCTGCACCCAATGAACTTGGCAGGCCGAAAAGGACTCGCGGGAAGAGATCCTCAAGGCATTTAAGCTCTTTGACGACGACGAGACGGGCAAGATCTCGTTCAAGAACCTCAAGCGCGTCGCAAAAGAGCTCGGCGAGAACCTCACGGACGAGGAGCTGCAGGAGATGATTGACGAGGCGGACCGCGACGGCGACGGCGAGATCAACGAGGAAGACTTTTTGCGCATTATGAAGAAGACGGTGCGAGAATGCTTGGAGACGGGGGTCTCCGTCCCGCATGTATGTTTGCTGGTCATCACGGCTTTCGCCGGCTCACACATCCTCTGTGTGATTCCAGAATCTCTATTAGCGATCCTGGCGGGCCATGACGGCCAATAGGCATTCTGGATTCAGATTCTTCATTCGTCTTTGTGCGAGGGTTGGATTCTGGAGCGACCGGCGACACGATGCAAGGCCTTGCCGCCCCCAAAACAGGCTGAACCGTTGGAGAGGAAAACAGCCAACATGAATCAAAACAGATTTGCTGTGCTGGCATCACTTGCGTGCGGCAGCGCGGGCCGGGCGGCGAGATGCCGGCTGCTGCTGCGGCTTGCTCGGCGTCGAGGCGACCAAGGCATCGCCCTCGTCGTCAGAGACCGTGTCGCTGGCAGCAGAACTCCTTTTGAGAGCTGCTCCGCGCCGCGGCTTCGCGGCCACATCGCGCTTGGCCTTGGAGGCCGACTGCGCCGTGCCGAGACGCAGGCCGTCGGGGCTCGGCGCGCGGGCGGCGCGAGACCGCCGGACTGTGCGCGCGACCGCTTCGACGTTCTCTTGCTCCGAGTTGGATGCGTCGTCGGCGTCGCTCTCGGCATCGCTCTCGCTGCTGCTGAGTTCTTTCATCGACGCCGTGACGGGCTTGCGAGCCGACCGCCGCAGCCGCTCCTCGCCCTGGCCATCGGCGCTCTCGTCGCGGTCGCTGCGCGGCGTGCGCGCGCCGCTTGGCGTGGGAGACAGCTTGCGCTTGCGCGGCTGCCGCCGGCCGCCGCCGTACGATCCGTCGCTCGACGCGCCGTCGCTGTCGGACGCGTCGTAATCGAGAAGTGCGCGCCGCTTGCGCGCCGACGCCGATGCCGACGCCGACTGCCGCGAGTCAGGCCGCCGCGACGGCGTCGATGCGGGCGACGGTGCCGACGCCAAGCGCGCAGAGACGTCCGCAGTCGACTTTTTCATGGGCGTCTGCGCAGCAGCCAGCGTCAGCGTCCCACCACAATCCCAAACCACGGTGCCCCGCCTAGTCGCACCCGGGTGCGCTGTGCACGCTCGCCCATGAACTCGGGACGCAGGTACTGGTGCTTGAGGTTCTGCACGCGGGGCGTCTGGTCAGCGCGATCCGAGCCACAAACACCGCGGAGAGCAGCACCACGCACAGCAGAAGCTTCCTGCGAAGGCAGGTGCTCAAAGATGCTGCTCGAGATCGGAAGCGGGCCCTGCCATGACTGCAGCACCCACGAGTTGGACGACGCGCGGTCCTGGATCAAAATCTGCGCAAGCTCGCCGGCAATGTAGAGTTTCTGGATCCGGCGCCAGTCAGCAACTGCGTCCGCACCCAAAATCCGACTCGCGGCACCAGAGTCCCACGCGCACCTGCGAGTCGTCAGCGTACTTGTCCTTGAGAGTCTTGACCTTGGCGGCCACCGAGTACAGCATCGCCACATTCTCGGCCGTCGCGACCGTCTCAAAGAAAAAGTGAATATACCTGCGCCAAGAGGTTTCGAGCACGTCAGCCTCTGCGAAAAGCAGCCTGACGCACTGGCAACAAGGTGCGCTGCCTCACCCCTCGGCCATCTCGAGGTCCTCCGACTCGGACGAAAAGTCGGGGTGGTGCGCAATGAGATGCAAAAACGACCCAAACGTGTTCTCAACCAGCGGCGCCTTGGACGTGCTGTCGCCTGATCAGACACATGGACATGGCGTCAGTCGGGACGCACAACGATCGCTGCTTATCCAGCACACAAGCAGCGAGAGCATCACGCACCAATCCGCATCTGCTTGGCCCGACGAGTCACAAACGTGCGGACCTGTGTCTTGAGCACCGCGTCGGGCTCGTGCGCAATGAGGAACAGCATGATGATGTAGTGCGACGGCACCAGTGTGCCCTGCAGGAACGCGCACAGCTTCATCGTGAAGCCGTTGCGCACCTGGAACACAGGGTCCTGCACCAGCATGGCCATGCGCCGCACATCCATCGGATCCAGCAGCGCGCGCAGCTTGCCGTTGCGCGCAATCTTGAGCATGCACAAGCCGGCCGTCAGGCGCAGGTGCGTGCGGAACGTGGCGCTCGTCTGCGCGCCGGAAGGCACAATCTCGCCAGAGCTGTCCAGGATCCGGCGCAGCATCTTGATGACCGAGCCCGCGAGCTCGAGCTTTGGCGCTTCGTCGTCCTCGCTGTCGATCGTCAGCACCGGCTTGACGTCGAGCTTGAGTGCCATGATCTGCAACACGCGCATCAGTCAAGACCCCAAACACGACGATTCAAATTCATGGCGCCGTCCCACCTTGATCTTGCCCGCAACAGGCAGCTCCGAATAGTCGAGCCAGTCGGGATCGTCGTCGTTGGGCTCGTGCGTGTTGACAAGCAGGACCTCCTTGACGATAAAGTTCATGATCGGCACAACGTTGGCCAGGAACGACGAGCGGTACGCATACCGCGCGGCAGCCTGCAAACAAGCAAGGTGCGCAACTATGCCAGGGTGCTGGACATCCAAGTCGGCCAGGATCGTCTGCAGCACATCGAGCATGGGCTGTCAGCCTGGATGCGATCGGAGCGAGCCAGCCCGAGAAACCTCACCTCGACGACGCTCTGGCACGCATCGGCGTGTTCGCCCTGCGCCAGCACAATCATGGCACACTTGGCCACCTCGGGCACGTCGCTGAGCGCGAGCTCACGCAGCCGCTCGACGGCGCGCGCGTCTTGCGGGGCCTCGTGCGGGAACGCCTTGACATAGCGCGCGAGAGCACCAAGAGGATCCGCCACTGCGAGCTCGCCTGTCAGCAAGACAACGACCCGGCTCAGCCGATACCAAAACCCTGCAGGCATCCCCACCAGAGTCGGATTGCTCCTCGTCGACGATGGCATCAACAAAGTTGCGCACAAGTGTCTTGTACACGGCCGGGAACAGCAGCGAAACGTCCTGCACACGCAAACAGATTCAGATGCACGATATCCTGCAATCGCCATGGCCGCACCAACCAACCTTCATGAGCTGCTTGATGGTCGGCTCCATGTTCACGGGCGGGTCGCCAACATGCGCAGTCGCAGCCTGGCGCGAGCTCTGCAGCATCTTCATGAGACACTCGACCGTGGTGCGGCCGACAAGCGCGAGCGACACGCGACGCAGCAGCACGCTGAACGTGTCCATGATCTGCTTGTTCGCTTGCTCCAGACGCTTGGTCAGCTCCTTCAAGTGGGCCGCCATCTTGCGGAACTCGGCGTGCGGGTTCATGATCGACTGCGTCAGCTGGTAGATGCGCTTGTCGTTGATCTCGGCGTACTTGTGCAAATTCGTCTGTGCCTTCTTTGGTTCGGGCAGCGAGCCGCTCATGTACACAATCAGGTTGTTGAGCCCAGTCGTGATGGCCTCTTCGTCCGCATCCATCACGCCGCCCTGCAAGCCCGTGCACGCCGCGTCAGCAACCGAGAGAGGCGGCGGTCTGTCGACCATACCGGGCTCACGTTGAACTTTTGCGAGTGCGTCACAAACAGTGTCATCTGCTGGATCGCCGTTGCTTTGCGGTCGAGCAGATTGACAAATGCCTTGTACTGGCGCTCCGTCAGATGGTGCAGCACCGTGACAATGCGGCGTGTCCGCTCATCGTCATCGGGGATCGGCGGCAGGATGTGTGTGTACAGCGCTTTCTCGACAAGGGCAGGATACCTGACACGAGCGACTCTGGGTCAGCAGGGCATGGATTCAGTGCGCTCGCCGCTGGTTGGGCAGCGCGGCATACCCCATCTCGGCGTCGCTAATGTACAGCAGCTCGAGGATGCTGCCCGCGAGCCACGCAAACATCTCGATCCTGAGCGGACTCGGCGCCGCTTCGTTGCCTGCTTGTCTGGACCCACGTCACCGTCAACAGAAGTCTTCCCCGAGCACCGGCTCGCCAGATAAGCTTACTGCGACTGGGTGTAAAAGTTGGCGAACAGATGGGCCGTGACCTCGATCGCATCCGAGCGCACCGGTGCCTGTGGCACACGCCAGTCAGCGCCAGCCTATGGACGCAAACAGATGCAGCCGCCCGCCGACCTTTTTGTCGCGGCACCGCATCGTGAGCGCCTTGAATGTGTCATTGCTGAGCACCAGCGGCATCGCTGTCGCGATTGCGCCGACAGCCTTGATGGCCTCGCACCGCACGCGCTCGTCCGGATCCATCAGCTTCTGCTGCAGGCCCGCTGTGCATCGCATGTGGTGATCAGTCAGCCCGCCGACATGCACGCCTGGACAAGGCCCGCCACGCACGCTCCAGATCCGTCAGCAGCGCGGGGTGGTCCTTGGCAATCCAGACGAGATACTTGATCCACTCGGTGCGGATGCCAACGTTCTTGTCCTTGCGTCTGCGAGCGCCGAGCAGCCAGCGCATCTGGTCAGCAAAGCCGCGCGGCCCGCCGCAGCCGAGAAGCACTGCACCACGCACCTGTCGCACCACGACTTCCACACGTGCGGATAAATCGACACGAGCTTGGCGCCTGACTGCAGAAACATCTCGCCGAGCGAGGTCAGCGCCAACTGGCGCAGCGGCAGCGTGTCGACTTTGAGCTCCTCCTCGAGCTGCGGAATCACGTTGAGCAGGATATCCGGCGCGGCCGTGTAAATCTCGAGAATGAGCTTGTGCGCCGAGCGGAACTGCTCCGGATTGGTGTCGTCCGTGACGTTTCGGCTCGCCTCGACAAGGATGTCGCTAAAGTACTGGCACACGTATCGCTGCAGCCTGTCTGCCGATGCGCGGCACAGCTCCGCCGCCATCTGGTACGCCGTCGGCGATGCAGTCTGCGCAGCAGGGTCGTGCCGAATGAGCCTCGAGCTTCAGCGTCTGATGTCCAGGCACTGAGCATCTCGGCAAGACGCACCTTTTGCGCCGCAGAGAGCTGCTCCAGAAGTAACTCAATGAGGGCGTGCGGCAGCGCCTGCGAGTCGTCGATAAGCTGCTGCAGGACATCCAGCAGACACACAACGACAATAGACGACATGTCCGGGCTGCACACCGACCACCGTCAGCCACCCAATCCCGCGCGCAGCGGTGCCCTCTCCCCCGGCATCTCGCCGGGCGAGCTCTCCCACCGCAGCGCCTTGAACAGCGTCTGGAAGAATTGCGTCACAAGCTCGTCGGCCGGGAACTGCGACACGAGCGTGACGGTCTTGGCCGCATTGAGCGACTCGAGCAGCTCGTAGCACAGGCTAAAGTAAGGGTACTTTTGGTCCGTGACGCTCGGAATGACCTGGAAGAAGAGTTCAAACACCGCCTGCACGATGCCGCAGCCGTCAGCCTGCACCGAATTGTGGCAGCATACCCAGCAGTCGAGTGGATCGCAAGGGGCCATTTCCCAGATCAACCACTCGCAAGCACACACGCAAGCCGCACCTGCAAATGCGACTCGCCAAACGGAACCGTTGGCGCATGCACGCGCAGCAGCTCCGCGATGCAGCACGCAGTAAGAACCCGCACGCCCTTGTCCTTGTGCTGCAGCAGCGACTTGTCGACAATGTCCTTGCACACCCGCGTAAACGAGGCGTTCGAGGTGCCAAAGTTGTTCATGCTCTTGAGCTCGGCGTGCAGTGCCTTGGACGGCGCAGAGATGCCGCCGCAACCGCCGCCGCAGCCGTCAAGGGCGTCCAAGTCGAGGGAGGCGAGGAGCAACCCCAGCACGCACGCACGCACGCACGCCGAGCAGAGAATCCGGTTGGCCAGACTTGGTGTCAGCGGCCCTGCGCTGCCGCGCTGTGCGGCGGAACAAGAGGAGCACCCCGTCGCTCGTGTCCGACAAGGAATCGGACACTGGCCGCCAGTGCGGAGAAAGCCTCCGAGGGGAGACACTCGCCCCGCGCGCCGGCGCGGGGGGGGGGCAGCCTGCCATGCGCTGCGCAGCGCCCGCGCAAGGCGACCAGGGCCGCCCGAGACCGCCCCCGCCGCCCGTGCAGCTTCGCGTGGCCCCGCATGCGGCAGTCCCAGGCCGTGCGCACACATCCTCCTCCCGCACCTGCAGGCTGCGCACGAGCACGTCGACGGCAATGGGTCTGGCCGCGCTGGCAGGGCGGAGGCTCTCGCTGAAGCGCAGCCGCGGCACGCCCGGACCTGCCGTGTGGGCAGCAGCGGCGGCAGCAGCGGCAGCCTCTGCAGCCTCTGCGGCCTCTGCCGCCGCGGAGCCGCCGCCGCCGCCGCCACCGCCTCCCGTCGAGGTGCGAGTGCGGCGGGCACGCGAGACAGTTTCCGTTGCCATGACAGCCGGTCGGACCGGAAAGCCCGCCGCAAGCGTCTTTTCATTCCGCCTCGGCCATCGCAATACAAACAAGGGGTGGTGTAGGTGACAAGAGAAGTGCTGCAGCATCACTTGCGGGTTGCAAACGCATCCATATAGTCCTCGCACTCGTCCAGCACGCTCTGCAGCAGGTCCGACAGCCCCACGCGGTTCTTGTCGTCGACAGTGCCCTTGCGCTGCAGCGCGCTGCCCGACGGCGCGCCGCCCTGCGAGCCGGCGCCTTGCGAACTACCGGGTCCGCCGGCGTACGCTGCGCCTGCACCGCTCGCGGTGCTGTCGTTGCTGAGCTTGCGCTGGATCATGTGCGGCGGCGGGCCCTGCGCGGCCTCGTACGGCGCCGACGGCTTGCGCATGCCGTACATGTGCCGGTCGCGATCCCTCGGCCGGTCACGGTCCCGCTCCCGCTCCCGCTCGCGCTCGAGCATGTCCTGACTCGGCCGCCGCGCCATGAGCGGGCTGCCAGGCCGGTGCATGGGGCTGCCAGGTCGGTGCATCGGGCTCGCAGGCCGGTGCACCGGCCCCACCTGGTGCGCGAAGCCGTCGGCCTCGCCACCACCGCCACCACCGCCGCCACCGCCGCCGCGGTGCAACGGCCCCGATGCGCCGCTGAAGCTGCCGCCGCGGAACGACGGATCGTACGACTGCGAGTACTGGTCGCCGCCAGGAGGCGGCTGGTACGCGCCGGCACGGCCAAGCTCGTCCGCGCTCGGCCGCCGGCGCTCCCAGCGATCGCCCATGGGCGACGGCCACTCGTCGACGAGCTGCGGCGTCGACCCGGCGTATCCGCCCGCCGCGTACATGGGCTGCGGATGGTGATACGGCGGCTGCGCATGCGGCGGCTGCGGGTGCGGGCCCGCGTGCTGTGGATGGCCGTATGGATGTGGATGGCCGTACGGATGTCCACCAGGCGGCGGCTGCTGCTGCTGCGGCGGCGGCGGCCCGGGTGCCCGCGGACCCATCTTGTATCCGGGCGAGAAGGGCTGCTGCTGGGCAAACGGCGCATACTGCTGCGGGTGCTGCTGCGGATACTGGTGCGGATGCTGCGGGTGCTGCGGGTGCTGCAGCGGCGCGGCGGGCGACGGCATCATCTGCGCCTGTACGGGCGGCCCCGGGTGGTAGTACTGCGCGGGCGGATACATGCCGCCCTGGTGCTGATCAACGTGCTGCGCCGACATCATGGGCGGCGGCGGGCCGGGCTGCGCGATGCGCATGCGTGCACTCGACGGCAGCGATCCCTGGCGCTGCGGGTGCGGGCCGCCGCCGCCGCCGCCGCCGCCGCTGCCACCACCGCCGCTGCTGCCTCCGGGACCACCGCCGCCGCCGCCTTGCGGCGCAGGGCCGTACGGCGAGTACTGCGGCTGGCGCGGGTCGAACGCGTGCGGCTGCGATGGCGCCTGCGAGTCGTCGCGTCGCGGCCGCATCGCCCACCCGGTGGTGTTGGGCGACGCCGGGCGGGACGGGATTCCGCCGCCGCCGCCGCCGCCGCCACCACCGCCCGCAACACCGCCCGGCGGGCCGACGGGCCCCGGGCCCGAGCCGAGCGCGGCCACGGCGGCGTTCATCTGCTCGCGGCGGCGCGCGGCGTCGCTGGGCGAGCGGAACGCCCGGAACTGCGACTGCGGCGACTGCGGCATGGGCTGCATCGGCATCGACATGGGCGGCGGCGGCATCGGGCCAGCCTTGCCCATCGGCTGCATCGGCGGCGGCGGCTGCATCTGGCCCTGGATGAAGGGGTACATCATGGGCGGCGGGTGCTTGAGGAAGTCGGGCTGCTGCTGCGGGCGGAACCCGCGGGACAGCGGGCGGCGGCGCTCGTTGGAGCGGCGGCGCTGCGAGCCGTCGTCGGGCGACAGCTGCGCGGGCGACGGGGCTGCTGCGGCCGCGGGCGGCGGC
>JADGIZ010000580.1:0-11527 GCA_027604665.1 Polyrhizophydium stewartii
GACCGCCGTCAAAGTGCCTTGCTCCAAGCCGTGTCGCCGTTCTTGCTGCCTGTCGTTCTCCGCGTTTGCTGATCTCGCAACAGCAGGAAAACGGCGACGCTCGAGCGACACTGCGATATCTCGCTGGCGGCGCCGAGTGATCTGGAGGCTCTGCGCCTGACGCCATACAGCAGGACCGTGGGCGATCGCGCGGCGGGTTCATTCTGCAGCCCCCGTCAGCGGAAGTATGTCGGCGCGACGTGCGACACGCGGCGCCATGCATCGTCGAGCGCGGCGAGCACGTCCGCCGGCAGATGCTCGGTCTTGAGGCAGTCGGCCATGTTCTCCCGGGCCTGGGCGAGCGACGATGCGCCAATGATGATCGCTGCGAGTGCGTGTCAGCAGCGCCAGCGCATCGCCAGCACCCGGGGCACACCCACCATCGCCGCGGCCAAAGTCGAGCTTCGAGTGCAGCGCGATCCAGCGATGGGCAATGTCGGCCATGCGCAGGCCGTGGGCGTCTGCCGCTGTCCGGATCGTCGAGATGGCGTCAAAGATCTCGTCCTTCCAGAAGCGCTGGCGGTACCGGTCTCCCTGCACCGTGTTGGGGTCGTAGCGGCTGCCGGCCTCGAGCGGCTTGTCGGCAGCATGCTTGCCCGTCAGGAGGCCGCCGCCAAGTGGATTGTAAGCATAGAACCGAATGCCAAGCTTGCGCAGGCACGGGAACAGCTCGCGCTCCACGTCGCGGCTGATTGCGTTGTATCGGCCCTGATAGACCGTCGGGAGCACGTATCCGTTGGCCTTGCAAATGTGCCAGATATCCATGACCTGCCACGCAGAGTAGTTGCTGAGGCCAAACTCGGTGAAGCGGCCCTCCCTGTGTAGCTCGGCGACGGCCGCCAGGGTGTGCTCGATCGGCGTCGCGTGATCCGGCGCATGCAGGTAGAAGAGATCGACCCTGTCGGTCTTGAGCGCAGCGAGCGACTGGGCCAGCTGCTCGCGCAGCTTGGCCGGCTCGTGCATGCCCGGCGAGAACGGGAAGGCCTTGGTGGCGACCTTGAACCTGGGCGGCGCCGTCTGCACCTGCAGCTCGGCGAGCACCTCCTCGGTGTTGCCGTCGCTGGGCCGCGCGCGGGCGTCAGCAGCCGCGCGAGGCGCTGTGCACCACCGCTGGCACTCGGCGACGCACCAGTACAACCGCGCCGTGTCGAGCTCGTCAAACCCCAGGGCCGCAAAGTCGGCCAGGATGGCCCGCATCTCGGCGCGGTCCTGGATGCGGCCGCCGTCGCCGGTGCCAAACGTCATGGTGCTGCGCGCGGCGCCGTCAGCCGGCCCGCCGTGCTGCGGTGGCCACCCGCCCGCCTGCGGCCGCACCCGAACACAAGCTTGGCCGCCATTTCTTCCCGTCGAGGAAAGCCCGCTCTGGCGGCCGACGCCGCCCGTTCATTCGCGCCGCTCAGGCATTGCGCGAGGCACACAGCTCCGGGGCGGTCGAGCGCACAATCTCCTCGTTGGGGTCGATCCCGAGGTCGTTTTCGGCGCTTGGGCCGCCCGGCGTGTCCTTGCCCTTGAAGCCAATGTGCATCTGGCCCAGATGGCGGATTGTGTTGATGAACTTGACGGCATCCATGCCAACCTGCAGCAGCAAGGCGCCCCTCGCTGTCAGCGGTCAGGCGTCGCAGTCACTCCGTGTGGGAAAAAAGGCAAACCTTGAGCTTGCGGCGGGCGTTAAAGTGCTTGACGAGGTTGTCACCGACACGCTCGATCATGTTGATCTTTTGCTCGCTCGAGGTTTCCTTGGTGATCCACTTGTGCTGCAGCGCCTGCTGTGCAGTCAGCCGCTTGACGGGGTCCACCTGGATCAGCTTGGTGATGAAGTCCTTGGCCGTGTCGGTGATCTCGTCCCAGTCGGGCGAAAAGACTGCGTCTGGGTCAGTCGTCTGCATGTGCGGGGGGGAGGAGAACATAGCATCGACGGCGCACATGTAAACTTTCCGCGCAGCGTCAGCTCCATCATGGCCGCCTCTTCCTTGTCCCAGAAGGGCGGGTACCCGCTGAGGCTGCTGGTGTGTCAGCCCCTGCATGCTCGCTGCCGCAGAGGCAGGCTGGCCTACGCACAGAATGTACGAGATGACGCCCGTGCTCCACAAGTCGACTGGCTTGCCGTACGCCTCGCCCTTGAGAATCTCGGGTGCCTGGGACGTACAGTCAGATCAGCGCGCAACAGCCAAACGGAGCACGTGCATGCAAGTGCGACTCACGCAGTACGTCAGCGTGCCGCAGCTCGTCTTGAGCATGCTGTCTGTCGTGACGATGGTCGAGAGGCCAAAGTCGGCCAGCTTGACCGTGGAGTGCTCGTCCTTGCTCGCCATCAACAAGTTCTCGGGTTTGAGATCCTGCGCTTGCATTAGCAACCTCTGGAGCAACTCCGCATTGGCACTGCAAGACGCGGCTTACGCGGTGGACGATTCCTGAGCATAGATTGACCGCGAGCAGCCGCCCATATTGTGCAAGATTGGCGATCGGCTGCGTTAACACGAGGAGGATCCGACTCGCGCCGTGGCGACGCAAGCCGCACCAGCTTCGTGGAGATACTTGACTGCCTCGAGGATGCTCTTGACGATGGCGCGGGCGTCCTCCTCGCCGTAGAATCCCAGGTTGACGATCCGATCAAACAGCTCGCCGCCGTCGACACTGCGGCGTGGAGGTCAGCCGCCTCGGCGATTCAGACGCCGCGGCAAAATGGCGATCGAGGCTCACTACTCCATCTGCATGTATATTTTGTCGCGGGTCTCGTAGCACTCGAACAGGCGCACAATATTGGGGTGCTGGATGCGCTTGAGGATCGTAATCTCCTTGATAATTTGCTCTTCCATTCCCCTGGACTTTGCCTTTTCAATGATTTTCATCGCATACTGCTTCTTGGTCGAGTTTTCGGTCACAAGCACGACCGTGGCAAAAGTCCCGCTGATACAAGCCCATTGTCACGGCGCATGAGCTTGCGTCGCAAGAGAGCCCAATCTGCAGCACACGGGTCGCCCGCACCTGCCGAGCTTATCGCCAAACTTGAAGACTTTGGGGCAGCGGCGGCAGCATGATCCCGATGGGAGCATGCATACGTCAGCAAACGCCGTCACCAAGTCCGCAGAGCAGCGGTCGGCGGAAAATGGCCCGCGTGGATAGAATACACCGGCGCTCGTCATGGGCAGCGACGACATGGCAAGAGACGTGGTCCCACGGCCGCGCTCGCCAATGTGGCCAGCACATGTCCGAGGCCACGCGGCGCCAGCCAGCCAGCTGCATCGAGCCATTCCACGCATTGCACGCCACCGTGCTGGTCCAACGAGCCCCCAGCGCGCACGGGCGAGTGCGCTCTGGGTGCGCAACGTGCCCTCGGCGCGACTCACAATCGTGGAGATTCGGCTTGCCCATCGTCGCGTTGTGAAGGCAAGCACAGAATTCGTGCCATCTTCCCAACACAAGGGGGCCAAAAAAGCGAGTCCGGGTACGTCTCTTTGGTTTACTGCGAGCCAGCACGCAATCGCCCGCCATCCTGCGCTTGCGCGGGCTGTGAGGGCGTCTGCTCGAACGCAGCGCGTGGCGGCGCCGGCGGGGTGCTCTGCCGCGCGCCGGGTTGCGCTGCGCCGACACTCGCCTCGGCGAACCTTCTCGTGAGCTCTATCACGCGGTCTTCGTTCATCGTCAAGCGGCTCTGCGCAGTACTGCACATGTCAGCGCGGTCCGGCCATGCTCTCGAATCCCCAGATCGGCACGGATCACACCTCGAGGATACTCATTGTCTGCGTGAGCACGTCTATCTGCCGCACAATGTGCTGCAGCGTCGCCGTGATCTGGTCTGAGCCCGTGCGGACGTCGATCGGGGCCACAAACGCCGGTGTGTGCGAGACAGGGCTGCCTGTGGACGTTGGCGACGCGCGGCCGTAGTCGCCCTGCTCCATCTCAGGTACTTGGAATGCCTCCTGCGCGGGCATCGCAACATCAACATCGCAGCGCCGGAGCTCACGCACAGAGAACTACGAACCTCTGTGAACTGCGGCGGCGCGCCAACATCGACAATCTCGGGCTCGCCCGCGAGCGCGTTGGTGCCGCGGCCCGTTTGGGCGGGGCCAGGCTGCACATCGCGGGGCGGGCGAGCGCCAGCGCCGCGCGCACCCGAGGCAAGGCCGCCTGTCGCACTCCTGCCCTGCGCCGCCTCTGTCGCAGAGTCGCCCGTCGGCAGCCGCTGGATCGTCACGCCCGACGGCCCGCTTGAGATGGGCATGTTGGACGCAACAACGGGCGTCTTTGGCCGCAAGCGCGGGTTGACAAATGGCTGGCTCGCCGGATCTGTGTGCAGCGCGTGCGGTTGGTGTGGATGTGCGCTCGACGCGTGCGGCTGGCGACGGGCTGCACGTCAGACACCGCTTGGTCAGCCAGAGCCCATTGATTGAGCGGACATCTGCGATGGATCGGCGTACCAGGAGGCTCGTCGGCGCCAAAGTTGATTGGGCCGTCAAGTGCGTCAACGAGGTCAAAGTTGGACTTCCAGACCATGACCTGCGAGTCGCTTCCGGCGGTCGCAAAGTAGCTTCCCGTTGGCGAGAAGACGGCGGCCGTTGTTGCGCCATGCTTGTGGCCGTGCAACGTATAAAACAGATGGCCTTCCTTCACATCCCAAACCTGAATCGGCCAGACCCACATCAGTCAGAGGCTCAGCCATCGCAAATGGCCGACGTGCACAAGCACGCGCAGACCTTGATGAGTCCGTCCATGCCGCTGCTGATCAGCCACTCGCCATTGAGGCCGCCAAAGGCGATGCTGTTGACGCCGCCGCCAGCAGACGAGGCCCCGGTTCCCTCGAGGCCGGGAGCCGGCGCAGCGTGTGCGTCGCTGTAGTGCTGTATCAGCTTGTGCGTCCGGATGTCGAACAGCTTGATGGATCGGTCCGTCGAGGCCGATGCCACAAACGTGCCCGACGGATGGAACGCAACCGATGCGACCATGCTGGGAAGCCGTTCGCGCACAGTCAGCCTCGAGCGAGTGGTCGGCGTGCAACAGTGCGCTGAAGGAGCACCCACCCGACGTGGTCCCAGTACGTCTTGATGCACGACTTGCTGGCCAGATCCCACAACCGCACGGTCTTGTCGTCGCTGCCGGACGCAATGAGCCGCGAGTCGGGCGAGAAGCGCGCCGTGCGGACCCAGTTGAGATGGCCGGCCAGCGTGTACTGGAAGCGCGACCTGTGTGTGGTCCACAGCTACGCCCGTGCGAGCCGCGCGTGTCAGCAGCAGAGCCGTCGCAGATCAGCACCGATGCCCACCGAGCGCAACCTTGATGGTCTTGTCGTCTGACGCCGTCAGGATCTGCTCGCCGTCGCGCGAGAACTGCACGGTGCGGACCGTCGATGTGTGCGCCTTGAAGACCGTCACGTCGCCCTTGCTGGTGCGGCGGACGCAATCAGGTCCAGCCGGTTGCCGCCGCAAGCGGCCCATTGTCGAGCGCCGAGACGGGTGAGCGAGGCGACAGGCGGAGTGCGGCCGGCGAAGAACACGCACACATTGGGCGTCCACAGGCGCACAGTCTTGTCGCGGGACGACGATGCGAGCAGGTGCCCCGTGGGCGAGAAGTCGACGCTCGTGACTGGCGCCTGGAGCAGGCGGTAAGCGGCGGCAGCGGTGGTGGCGGGCGGGTCGCAGCGCCAGGCATGGGCGTGTCCGGACGCGCCAACGCACGGAGGTTGTTGTCAGCGACAACACGCAGCTCGTGCAAGTCGTGCTCGCGCTGGGAAGCTCGCAACGGCCAGCGCCGTGCGTCCGCGAGCACGCAGACGGCCCTAGCTGGCGGCCGCAGAAGCCGCTGCCCGCACCTTGTGCCCGACGAACCGGAACGCGCGCAGCTGCGGCTTGAAGTTCCATATCATCACTGAGTGGTCCATCGAGGACGAGGCCAGCTGCGTCATGGACGGCTTGAAAGCCAGGCCCGTGACCACGTCCTTGTGCCCCCGGAACGACCGCTCGAGCGTCGGGTCCTGGGCCTGCAGGTACGACTGCGCGGCGATGGCGCGCACGCCGGAGCGTCAGCGCGCAGCAGCGTCGTGCGTGTCGTCGCGGCCGCGGCGCACCATGTTGGGATTGGCGGGCAGGATCGGACGAGGCGCCAGATCCTTGGATCGTAGGGCCAGGATCGACTCAAGCTTGCTCGCAAGGCAGTGATCCAGAGGCGCCTTGATTCATTCTCTCATTCATTCCGTCATGGCCGGCATCACAGCTCGTCGTGCGAGCTCCCGCGCTTCTTGGCGGCCTTGTACTCGAGGTAGTCGATCTTGTCGGTCAGGTACTTGAGCATGTCCTTGACCTTCTGCTCGCCCGTGTACTCCTCGACGATCTCGCCCTCGTTGTAGAGAAGCAGCGTCGGGTAGGCGTCGGCGTGGTTGAGCGCGCAGAACTCCTCGTGGTTGGTGCAGTCCACCTGGCCAGGCACGGGCGGTGTCAGCATGGCGGGAAGACATCATTGAGACAGAGCCGGCCGGCAGCACGGCCGAGATCCGAGCCCACGTACCTTTCCGAGCTTGAAGTCGACGCCCTTGGGGAACGGCTTCGTGGCCTTGATGTACTGCTGCAGCTTGAGCCACTTGGGGGTGAGGCTGAGCAGGCGTGTCAGCACAGGCAGGGAGAGAGCCGCCACGGCGGGGTCGAGTGGGCCAGCAAGCAGGCGGGGACATCAGGCCCACGGTGCAGCAGCGAGCAGGGGCTCACCGCTTGCAGAACTTGCACCACGTGGCGCCGTAGAACACAAAGCGCTTGCCGCTGGTCAGGAACGTGTGCAGCTGGTCGGTCGTCACAAAGTCGATGGACTTGTCGGCCTCCTTTGCCTGGGCGTCGACCTCGGCCAAGGTGAGGAACTTCTTCTTGGGCGCGCCGGGGATGTCCGGGGTGCCGTCGGCGCGGGCGGCGGCCGCAGCCGCGGCGTCGGGGGCGCCGCCCTCCTGGGCGGCAACGCACAGCAGCGCGGCGAGCAGCGCGAGCAGCAGCGACAGGACACGCATGGGTGTTGCGATCACGGCGGCCAACTGCGGCCCGGCGCCACACGCGGGTGGACCCCCGCCACGCCCCCGGCCCATGGAAACGCCCACGCCCACGCCCACGCCCACGCCCGCGCGGGCCGGCGGATCGGTGGCTCGCGGCGGCCTCGCGGCGGCCTCGCGCCGCGCATTGCGGATGTGCATGCGTGCGGGATCGCTGCCTGCCGCCAGATGCATCTGCACGCGGACACGCTGCGCGACGCGGCGTCGCTTCTCGGTGCGCGTGACCTGGCCGGCGCCTTTGGCGCGTGCTGCGCCGCGGTCGAGCGGCTCGCCGCGGGCATGCGCGGCCACGCTTCGCATCTCGAGCGGGTCGCCGCCGCCGCACTGCTGCGGCAGTTTGCGGACATGCTCTCGCAGATCCTCGATGCCGCCGAGGGCAACGAGGCGGCGTATCTCGCCGGTGCAGCGCCGCCGCGGCCACCGCCGAGGCCCGCCGGTGCCCAGCCAAGGGCACAGACAAGAGATCAGGCGCAATACTCTCCCGCGCAAGCGATCGCTGCCGCGGCGGCCGTCGACACGGAAGACCCGCCGGCGGCCGAACAGGTGCTGCGCCACAACAGAGTGCGTGTGCAGTCGCCTCCATTACCATCCCCGCCT
Source organism: Polyrhizophydium stewartii (assembly GCA_027604665.1). Classification (NCBI taxonomy): domain Eukaryota; kingdom Fungi; phylum Chytridiomycota; class Chytridiomycetes; order Rhizophydiales; genus Polyrhizophydium; species Polyrhizophydium stewartii. The sequence continues at coordinate 7,661 of JADGIZ010000580.1, forward strand.
GTGCGCGAGCCACCGGATATCCCGCAGGCGGCAGCGCCGCAGCTCATTCCGCAAGCGGATCTCCAGTCCGAGCCACCGTCCGACCCGCCGCCGTCCGAGCAGCCGCAATCCCCGCGGATGTGCGATGCCGCCCACGCCGCCGCGTTTGGGTCGCTCACGTCACTGGCGCCATTCAGCGCGGCGCCGACCCGGAAGCGCATGTCCATGAGTGCTGCATCGGAGCGCCGCCCGCCCATGATCCCCGTGTCGCCGCTGCTGCAGCTGTACAACGCCGTCGGCCGCGCCGCGGACGGGGCGTCGCAGGCCAGGCCGGCGCCGTGCCTTGTGCCCGCAACGACCCCGTCTGCCCTGCCGCCGGCATCGCCGGCAACATCCATGCCGCCGCCGCCAGAGGAGCAGCCCAGCGCATCCGAGCTGCTCAGCCTCGACGCGATGGCGCGCTCGGCGGTGCAGAGCTCGGCGGGCGAGGCGCATCTCAAGGGCATCAAGAAGTTCCGGCGGCTGCAGACGGCGCACCAGCTGTATTTGGCTGCGTACGGCGTGCATGTGCGCACCTTCCGCCACGAGATTGTCGCGCACCAGCTCACGCTGCTCGACCACGGCCACTTTTGCCGCGTGCGGCCGGCGGACCTGCTCGCCCACCGCCCGCCGCTGCAGCCGTCGCCGTCGGTTGCTGCCATCTCCGACTTTTTCAACTACCTCACGCGCATCGTCGAGTTCTCTGTGCTCGAGCGCGCGCGGCTGAGCGACCGCGCGCTCGTGATCCATACATGGATCAAGATCAGCGGCGACCTGCTACAGATGCGCAACTTCCAGACCCTCAAGGCTGTGCTCAGCGCACTGGGCACGCCGCCCATCGCCAGGCTGCGCAAGACGTGGGCGTCGGTTCCAAAAAAGTCGCTGGCGCACTTCAAGAACCTCAAGGCCACCATGTCCGAGGACGAGAATCACCGCGCTTACCGCCAGCTGCTCGCCCAAACGACCACGCGGCCCGTCGTGCCTTACTTTGGCCTGTTTATCCACGACTTGACGTACCTCACGGCGCTGGTCAAGAAGGAGGGCGGCGACGTCGCCACCGACCGCCGCGTGGCAGATATCTTTGAGCAGATCCGCGATCTTCAGACGGGGCCAAAGTTCTCGGCCCCGGCGTGGTCCAGCGCGTCGGCGCCGTCAGGCATTGGAATGAGTCTCGGCATGAGCTTCAGCTCCGCGTCGGCCGGAACCATGGTGCACGGAGCCACGGCGCCGGCGGGCCTGCTTGCCGCTGGCGGTCTCGGTCTCGGCCCGGGCTCCACGCTGCCGCAGGGAGCAGGCTCGTCGTGGACGACGTCCATTGGCACCAACGCGGGTGTCCTCGGAACTGGCTTCGTCGGCCAGAACGGCGTCGCATATGCGCGTCCAAGCATCAGCGGCTCGACGCTCGGGTTCGGCGCGATCTCGAAGCGGCAAGAGTCGCGCGACTCGGCCCTCGCGACGGCCGATGACGTCACAGCGTTTCTGCGGACTCTGGGCGAGGAGGAGCTGGGCCTCTTTGTCACCCACTGGATCCTCTCGCGCACGTGGTACTGCGAGCGCGACGTCGATGATCTGTCGCTGATCCGCGAGCCCCGAGTCTCTGATACGCCGCAGCACGGCCTTGGCGACTCGAAGCCGCTGCTGGCGGTGCCCGCGCACATCCACGCGCACAGCAGCAGCCATGGACATGCACACGCGGGCTCGCAGCAGTGCAGCCTTGAATTGCCGGCCATGAAGCCGTCGTCGAGCATCGAGAACGTCGCAGACGTCTCCCAGGACAGCAGCCTCGATGCGATCGCGTGTGCTGATCCCACCAGCAAGCGGCCGAGCGTTTTGTCGAGCGAGCAGGTGTCCACCTCTGCCATTGCTGATGCGTGCAGCCGCCCCGGGGCAGCCGGCGCCGACTACCTCGCCCGCAACAGCATCGTCGTGCCGCGGGAGGTGATCGACTCGTACCCGTCGCTGCAGACGCAGGCACCCTCGCAGTCCTCGCACGGCCCGCTTCACGTTTCGTCGGCATCGCAGTCCGGACATGGTGCACCGCAGCCTCTGTCCGACTGGGGGCTCGTGGCGGGCTCGGGCTCGCTGCACCACAGCCAGTCGGTCAACACGAACTCGCAGGATCTGCTGAGCCAGCAGCACGCCGTGTCGCCTTCAGCCCAGGCGACCCACGTCGCATCGCACACACACCATCGCTACACAATCACGAGCATGATCATGCAGACCATGAAGCCGTCTGCCTCGAGCGCCGCGGCCTCGCCGTCGCCCAACGAATCGAGCACCGGCGGCGATGCTGCGCCAACAGCAGCCAGCGCACACCGACGGCCCACCATCAGCCGGCCGTTTGTCGCGATGCCCGCGTTGCTTGGCTCGTCGGTGCGCGATCCGACCTCGCAAGCGCCGGCGCAGCGCATCTCGCCCGAGACCGGCAGCCTGCCGGAGAGCCCGATGAGCGGCGTGCCGTCGATGGTGGTATCTCCGCCATCGAGCACGGCGGGCGAGCCGCCAGCAGCGGCGACTGACTGTGACAGCGTGGTCGCCGAGCCAGGCGAAGCGCTGCAACCACAGGCCGGCGCCAGCCAAGCCGCAGCAGGTGCTGCGTCTCAGCCGCCAGCAGGCGATCTCGACTCGCCGACCGATGCAGCGTCCCAGCCCCGCGTGCGCAGCCTCTCGCAGGCCCCGAAAGGCCCGCGGCCGTTCCCTGGCCCAGCGCCCGAGACGGTCGCCAAGAGCACCAAGCTGCGCATGCAGTCGACGCCCGACCCGGATCCGCAGCAAGGCCGGCCGCAGGGGCGCAGCAGGCGACACACCAACGGCGCCGACACGACGGCGCAGGGCGAACCTGCCAAGCACGGCGACAGCTCATGGGCGTTTTGGCGCAAGCCGCGGCACTCGCTCAAGGGTCCTGCCGACGGCGACCAGGCGACACGCGCCGCGGCGGGCGACTTGGACGGCATCGCGCCGGCGATGCGGGCCGACGGGCACGGCACAAGCAACATCCTGTTTGAATCGAGTGCTTTTAATGTGGCCGACAACGCCCGCGAGTAATGAAACTGGCTGCGGCGGGCCGGGAGAGCAATATGGTTTCTGGGAGAGAAAGAGAAAGAAGTGAGTGAGAGACAAAGAGACAGAGAGAGTACATGGGTTTGGATCGTCGAGCAGATCGTGAGATTCGGTCATGTGCATGTGTCGGGTTACAGCTGGCAGTGCGAGTCGATGGTGTGGATGAGCGGCGCCTCCTCGGGCGTCAGCAGCGGCGGCGATGCCGGCGCACGCCCGTCGACGTGGTCGATAAAGTGCGCGATGCGCCGCAGCGCCAGCTGCGCGGCGGGGATCCACGCCACGGCCTGGAAGACATGCACCATGTCGGTGTACAGCTCGTGCCGCACCCACGACGACGTCGATCCGGCGTTCTGCTGCTCGATCTTGAATGCAAGCGCAATCGACTCGTCGCGCAGGAACTCGCACTCGCCCGCTTGCTGCATGGCCGCCATCGGAGCATCAGCGGGATGATGCTGGTCAGCGACTCGCCCGTGCTCCTGCCCCTGCAGCGCGCACCGCTGCTTACCACCAGGATGGGCGGCAGCCCGACAAAGTCGTCGGCGAACAGCGGCGACACGAGTGGGTGGCGGACAAAGCGGTCCATGGTGTCGCGGAGGAGAAAGTCGGGCGAGTCCGCCAGAGCGCCGCGAGCTGTGCGCTCGTGCCGCTGGCGAGCGGCCATGTCCGATGCCTTGCGGCGCGGCGGCGGCGGCTCGAGCGGCACGCCGCTCAACTCGGCCGGGGAGTGCGCCTGCGCCACCAGCGGCCGCGTGGGATCGTTGCCGAGGCAGTACAGATATGCGGGATGGC
>JADGIZ010000581.1:0-11523 GCA_027604665.1 Polyrhizophydium stewartii
CCGCCACAGAGTGTTCCGCCAAGAACGAGAATCGACAGATCGAGAGAGTTGACATCGGGAGCCGGCAGGAGTCCGGCAAGCGAGACCTGTAAAAAAATTTGCCCGTATGGGCTATCCACTCAAGTTTTGCGTGTCATCCTTGCACAGGGAGCCATGCTAATCTTCTCTGTATCGTTCCAATTTTTTAGGTGAGGGCCGAAGCCACTCGAGAGAAAAATTGCCGTGCCCCCGTACTTGTAGGGAGTTTCCGGTGATCATACCGCGGTTGTGGGAAGTGCGGGTTTGCACGCCCTGCCGGTCTTCGTTCGGATGCAGCCACCTTGTTCTCGGCGCAGGCTGGCGTGGACGTGAGTGGGTGTTCATTGAGAGACGGGTGTCGGAGTGGCGTTCCGCTGGGCGGCATCGCAGCTCTCCGTGCGAGAGGCTTGCTCAGCGGACGGCGCGCATCGAGAACTCGGGGTTGGAGGCGTCCGGCGCGAGATGCGGGGCAGTGGGCGTGTACTTGTAGCGGTTGTTGATAATGGGCGGCACGATGGGCACGATTCCCGGCGCCTTGGCCGCCTGGGCTGCGGACTCGCCCGAGCCGATGCTGAGGGCAGCGGGCGACGGCAGCGACGCAAGCTCGCTCGGCGTGAAGACAACCGTCTGCGGGTATGCGCGGCGCACGTCCCTGTTGAAGTAGTAGTTGGCAGCAACCTTCTTGGGCACGGGCGACTTGTACGGTGGCTGCGATCTGCGCATGCGGAGCCTGGTCAGCAGCGCCGGCCTGTTCGGCGGCCCGCCGGCGCTGGGGGGGGGCCCGGTCCGCGGGCCAAGGAGGCGGGCTCGCTCACCCAGGTGCGACCACACGGAACTCGGAGGCCTGCGTGCGGGTGCGGTAGCGGCCACGGCATGAGCACAAGAGTGCGTGGGCGCGCGGGAACGGCGCGAGGACGCACCTGCGGGGCGCTGCCCGTGGAGTTGGGGTTCTGCGGTCGCCAAGAGTCGCAGGCGCCGGTGTCGTCGTCAGCGTGATTTTCGAGATGGTCGGCAGACGGGCCGCAGACACGGAGAGCGCGGCGGCCTCGCGAGCGCTGTGCCGTTGCGGGCCAGGCAGGAGAGGCGGCTCTGCCGCAGCGCTCGTCCAAAGCAGCCAGTACCGCGCCAGTGCGGGCCCGCCTGCGTTGGGCGTGCGGCCAGCAGCACGCACCACGCGGTAGATCCACTTCAGGTCCGCCAGAGACTTGGGGATGCCGCCGAGGTGACGCTCGATCCACTTGAGAACCATGGTGCGTCTGGGGGCGGGCCAGCGCACGCAAGCGTGTGCGCGTGCGCGTGCGAGGGAGGGCCAGCAGCGCGCGGCGCGCCGTATCGGCGAGTCAGCGTCCGGGCTGCGGCGTCGGCGCGCGGCTGCAGCACACACCTGATTCGACGGGGAAAGTGAGCGGCAGTCGAGCCGAGCGTCCAACACCCATCGGGCGTCGTCGGCGAGTATGCCCGAGAGCACCTTCATTCAGGAACAAGCCTAACAGACGGCACGCGCTTGCGTTGCTCGCGCTCCTCAGATCCAAGTATGCGCTGCTCGCGCACACACAGAAGCGAGTACTGAAGGTGCTGGCTTAGCCGCTTCGCCGGGAGGCGAAAGTGGCCCAGAAATGCATCAGCCCGCCAGGCTTCGACCCGATCCAGATGGGTCAAAGACGGCGCGAGCACAAGGTCGACGAGGCGCTCGGGCAGAGGACGACCAGGATCGAAGATGAGCAGATTCACCTCGCCGCTCGTCAGCCGCTCGACGCCGACGACGATGCGGCTGTGGCCTTGGTGCTGCAGATACACTCTGCGGCCGGCTAGCGTCAGCTCCTGACTTGGATATTGACAGCAATCATCATCTGCGCATCCACGCGATCCGCAGCTCATAATACTCACGGAAGCGTATCGGCGCGATGCCGCACTCGCGATGCATCCGCTTCGCCGCGCTCAAAGTAGTCCAACAGCATATCAACAAGGCGCGGGTGCGTGCGCTGTGGGCCAGACGGCTGATGCACGTCGTAGACTTGCAGTGGAACACCAAGGTAGCTGAGCAGCGCGGCACAGTCTGTCGTGCCGATCCACTTTCTTGTGTCGCGAATTTGGTGCTCCAGCTTCCATGCCCGCGCTTCAAGTCAGCGCGAAAGACCAGCCGCTCTTGTGGACCAATGGTACGCCCCACCTGCGCCGCTCCTTCCGGGTCAAAGCCGGCCTGCCATGCTTCGTGCAGCATGTCCTGAATCTGCTCAACCGTCGGCGTGCCGTTCAGCGTTGCATGCAGTGCCGCAAACGCCGGCATCTTGAGCGCCACGGACAGGAGCATCTGCAGATTGCGGTAGCCGCACGCCCAGTTCTCGCGGCGTTGCCGGGTTGGGAACTCGATGCCGGCATGGCAGAGCGTGACTCGCTCGGTCGGGCTGTTGGCCAGCGACATTCGCCGCTCAAAGAGCCGTGTCATCACCCGGATCCAGCTCAGCTGCTGTACGGCACCTCCATGCCCCTGCCGCTCGCTCGCACCCGCTGGGCCGATCGGTCGCGGCAGTGTTGCTCCGGTTCCATCAGAGTCGCGGCCCGCCGCAGCAACGACAACGACACCAGAAGGATCCGTGGCAAGCGTCGCTTGACGCCTCGGCATCGACGCCTGTGGACCGGGGCGTCTCTGGACGCCCCGGTCTCTGCGGTCGCGCCGGCCCTCATCCTCGCCGAGCGTCCGCCCCCCAGCCTCGCCTCGGCCGTCCGCGCGACGCCGGCCGGGGGTCGCACGTTCTGGGCTCGGCGACGACGGGCGCCGTGCACGCTTGCCGGCGGTGGGGCTGCTGCCACTGCCGCCGCCGCCAAAGTGCGATTCAACATGGGCCTCGAGCTCGCGAAGCTCAAACGGAAAGTCGCACACGGGGCAGTACTGCCAGTCGCCGTCGGAGCTGGTGCCGTTGGGCTGCATGCTGGCAAGTCGCGATGACACGATCGACCCAGATCCGCATCGGCCGAGAGAAGCAACGAGAGGCCTCGCCAGCGACATGGCGCGCAGCCGAGGGTCTGCGCCGCCCCGCCCCGCGGTCGGCATGCCTGCCGCAGCCCCACAGGCGCAGCCCTCCACGGTCGCTCCGTGGCGTCGCCACAGAACCAACGCGGAACAGCGTGTCAAAGCGCAGGGCGACGAGGCTGGCCGGCCTGCCCGCGATGCCCAACAACGACAAGCGGCCGTTCGCCGCCAGAAGCAACAGCGGCAGCGGCAGCGGCAGCGACAGCGACAGCGACGGCGGCGGAGACAGGCTTGGCCAGGGCAGCGCAAAACGTCCGCGCACTCGGTCCGACCAGCCCATCCTCGAGTTCGAGGACTCGCGGCCTGTTGGGTGAGTTGGGCGGGTGACTCGGGCTCCATCGACCTCGTGCCCTCCCCCATGCGCCTGGCTGGACGGCCAAGCCGCCGAGACGGCAGCTGACCTCGGACGCTCGCGCTCGCGGCCCGCCGCCGCCGCCGCGCACCGGCCTCACCCCCCCAACCTCGCCTCTCAGAGACTCGCCTGGGGAGAGCAGGTCGCCGCTCGTCATCCCCCTGATCCGCCAGAACCAATGGCGCACCGACGGCATGGACGTGGATGTGCCCGCAGGCGACGACGCACGGCCCAGCGGCGGCGACGCGGCCCGTAGCACCGGCACCACAGGCAGCCCCGCCGCTGCGCCCGCCCCAAACGGCGAGGCGGCCACGCCCGACCGCCGGCTGGGCTACGGCCTCGTCCTGCCGACCAGGCACAATGGGATCGCTCGCGACGCCAACGACGCAGACGGCCCGGACGCCGGCGCATCCGAACCAGACGCTGCCGGCGCGGGACGCCCAGACGGCGGCGCTGCAGACGACCCAGCGCCGACCCTGGAAGAGGAGGCCGTCCAGGCGCTGCGGGACCAGGCGAGCGGCAAGGAGGCTTTGAGCCGTCCCAAGATCGGCGACCTGCCCATCCTTGTGCAGAATGCCGTTCCCGGGCTGAACGCCTTTGACAACGACGTCGACCGGTATCGCCACGACGTTGCGATGCGGCCCGATGTGGTGAGTTGGCCCGTGTCTTCCTTGCCCCTCCCCCCTGCCGCGGCGTTGCGGGCGGTGGGCCGAGGCGGCCTCATCGGCATCTCGCCGCCTTGCCCACCTTGGCGCGCTGGCTGCGCAACCCAAACCACGCAAATGTGCACCTCACTGAAGCGCATGACGGACGCCGCCTCGTCCCCGCAGAGCACGCTCGAAGACTACGAGCAGGTCCCCATCGACCAGTTCGGCGAGGCCATGCTGCGCGGCATGGGCTGGTCCGACGGAAAGCCCGTCGGGAAGAACCAAGGCGCCATGGTCGTACCCGTCGTGCCCAAGCCACGACCCCATCTGCTTGGTCTCGGCGCAACGCCGGCGCCTGTTGTCGAGTCAAAGTCCAAGCGGCCGCCCCGCCCCGGCGACAACCGCAAGCCCGAGGTTCGTTCGGATGAAAATGGCCGTTGGTTGCGCAGCACCACCCGGCTGCTGACAAACACGTTCAACCCTGGTGTGCGCCTCCGCCTTGTGCGCTCTCAGAGCTCACGTACTCCGTCCCGACCCGCACCTCCGGCAGATGCGTACCGGGACAGTGCGCGCTCGGTCAAGGAGCGGCCCGCCAAAGGATGTGCGTGGCCGCCCGTCTTGAATGCGCGCGGGCCGCCACCGCTGCTGCTGCTTCTTCCGCGCCATGCCCGATCGTGGTTGCTGACATACACACGCACCCGCCCGCCTCAAACTGCAGACGACGTCGTGCCTGGTGCGCGCGTCTTCATCAAGGCAGGCAGCAGCCGGGGCAAGAAGGGGTTTGTCCTCGAAGTCAAGGAGAAGACATCGGGGCGGGTCGTCAAGATCGAGCTCGAGGACACAAAAGACATTGCGCGAGTCTGGTTTGGCGACGTATCGGTCATTGAGCCGGCGCCCGCGTCGGCGCTGCATTCAATTGCCCTTGCACCAAAAGGATCCGCGCGTGCACCATTCCCATCTCCTTCGAGCGCTGCGCCGGCCGCGGCCGTGGCTACCGTGTACGAAACCCCTGCGCCACCCACTCCGGTTGTCGCCAAGCCCAAGCGATCGTGGCTCCAACCGCGACTCCGCGTGGTGGGTGGCGCTGCCACGTCCCTTGCGCTACTTGCCTCTTTTTGGCGGCTGCTGACCCAAAGTCCTCGGCAGCGCATTGTCAGCAAGTCCTTACGCAAGGGAAGACTCTTCAACAGCAGGGCAATCATCGACGATGTGGTGCGCATCGGCGAATGCATGCTGAGGATCGAGGGATCCGGCGAGATTGTCGACGGTAAGCGCTTCCGTGTGTCGGCTATGCCTGTTGCCGGCTCTGCGTCAAGGCGCTGACCTCTGCATTTTTCGCGCCAGAGGTGTACGACCGTCAACTCGAAACGTGCTTGCCCAATGTCGGAAGGCCGGTCAAGGTGGTCGACCACGCTGACCGCCAACTCATTGGCATGACCGGCGAGCTGCTGGAAAAAGACAGCAGGAAAGAGCGCGCCGTCGTGCGCCTTGATCACGACGATTCAATCGAGGTTGGTTTTGCTGCGCACGGCTCTCTCAACAACCAGATGCTGACTCTGCGCTGTGCACCTCCTGTGGTCGCTCGCATCATAGACGTTCACGTTTGACGAGGTCTGCGACTTTGTCGAGTGATACCGACCCCGCTTCTCCTTCTCCTCGGCCCACAACGCCGCATGCATGCTCGACCAGGCACGCAGGATCCACTAGTTCGCGTCCATGCGCACTTGCGCCTCTGCCTCCTTGCGACGCGCTTAGCATGTCCCACCCCGCCGTTTCGATGCGCCTTATCACGCTTGCCTCAACCACCGCATTTTTTATAGCACTAGACAGTCTGCAATATCTTGCAGAGCAACCTGCGCATGCTGCCGCAGCAGGGCGTCCTCGTCGCCGTCTCGCGTCATGCGCAGCTGCTTCTGGAACGCAAGGATGCGAGGCATGGTCAACACCGTCGGCGCGTCGGCGCCGAGCGAGCGGATCAACGCCGAGATCACGACGGCCGAGCCTGCTCATGCACGCGGACGACAGGGCATTGCAGGCGTGTTTCGGATTCGAATGAACCGGGAGAAGCACGGTCAGAAGCACGCCCGTGCACCTTGAATCGCTCCAACTGCCCGCCCACCCACCTCGGCGAGCTTCCGGCATCCGCTCGAGTCGCAACGCCATGATCAGATAGTCGCTGATCTGCTCGATGAACGGAAGGAGAGCTAGGGGAGCCACATCTGCAACACGAGCGAGCAGCGACAGGGCACTCGATCTGATTTCCTTGATGTCGTCGCGCATGCATGCCATGATGGCGGGCATGATCACGGAAGCTGCGGCGGTTGGCTTGTATGAGCCCGTGCAGCGTCCAGCCAAGAAATTCAGGCAAGGCGGGAGGGTGCATTCACTTGCCATGTTTGGGGAAAACCTGGCCAGAGCGGTGGATGGTCTGCATGAGCGCCTCGCCAATCCTCACGCGGTAGTCGAGTGTCAGCGACTCCTTGTCCATGTATCGCTTGGCAATGCGTGACAGCGTCTGCGGCGCATAGACGTCTGTTAACGCGCTGAGTCCTTTGACTGCGTTGAGGTAAATGAAGCTGTCCTCGTCTTCGACCAGATCGAGAAAGATGGAGATGATGCTTTCCAGGTTCTCGCGCGCCACTGCACTGCGGTCCAGGACGAGCTGGCGCAAGACTGACATGCCAAACGCCCGCACAGGAAGCAGCTCATCGCCAAGGTTCTTGAGCGCCTCGCGGAATTGATCTCGCGCCTTCTTCTCAGCAGCCATGGCTGCGGCATCCTGTGCCGTGCTACTCAGCGTGTCTTGTGAGCTGCTTGGGCCGACGTTTGCTGGCGCAAGACGCGCAGCCATCGCAGCACGAATCTCTCTGCTTGCGGCACGAATGTCCTCGTCGGGGTGCTGAGTCAGTGTTTGCAGGATGATACGAATGTCGGCAATCACACGTTGAGCGTCGTCGTCGAGATCCAGCGAAGCTGCAAAAACAGATACAACTTAGAACCAGATCTCCATCAGGGCTTCTCAATCATGCGCGTACCGGCAGAAAATATCTCCTTGAGCAGCGTCAGGGCCAACGCGATACCCTCATGCTCCGAATCAATCAGCATGCTCTTCACAAACTGGAGAACCTGGCGCGTGTCCTTGAGCAGCGCATCTCCAAACTCGTTCATCATCGCCAGTATCGCGGCCGCGTGCTGCATCTCGGCACTTGCAATCCACGGCATGTGCAGCGTCACCTGTCAGCTTGGAAGCAGGGCACTTGAGCTACAGAGTTGCCCCCTCGCAACGCACGCTTCACAAAGTGCCTCTGCGGCCGATACCGTTGGCGACTCAACGGCAAGAAGCGATGGATCTGATGCGGCGGATTTTGACGTCCCAGAAACAGCGGACTGCGTGACGCCATCGTCGTCGTCGCTGTCACAGGCAGCATTTGCGTCCAAGGTGTGCGAGCGCCGCGCACGCAGGCTACCTTCGAGAACAGCAAGAAATAGTTCGCCGACAATCGAAGGCTGCTCCAGGCCTGCAACGAATGCGCAAAATGCCTCGAGATCAACTACTTGGTTCTCTCCGGCCCGAATGCGCTCAAGCAATGGCTTGGCTGGCACAACAAAGGAGAGCCCACCCGCCTCGGATCGCACAATCTCGGCTATCGGCCTGGTCGCACTCTTCAGCGCAACGTCATAAAGTGCCGCCACTGCGTCCGAGACATCCGCCAGCTTGAAGAATGCCTCCAGGATTTGACGGAGGGCCGACCGCATCACCAACTTGGATGCTTCGGCCTTCTCCCACAAAAAATAGAGCTGCGGGACGACTTTTAGCAGCACTTAGCATCAATCTATCGCGAGGCGGTGAGCAAGCGGCTTTCAATCACCTTTGGAAATGATCCGCATCAGAGTTGGGCTGGGCTCGCTCCCGGCAATCAGCCGCTCAATGGACTCCACCGCTGTCGAGATTCGGGTGTCTGCGACAAGGACCGAGTCTGGCGGTAGACTTGTCGGAAGTCAGTATAAGAAACGAGAGATGAACGCGTATCAAGGTTGCGTGAGCTCACTTTGACTCTGGATCCAGGTAGAATGCTTGCAGCGAAGCCAGAATCGGATCGATAAAGTACTTTGCTCCAAGCTCCGGACGCATATTCACAAAATGCACCATGGTAAAGCTGGCCGCCAAAGAGACGGGCCTTGCTGACGCGGCTGCATCGGCTATGATCGATCGCAATTGGGCCGATATGTTGGAAAAGTATTTCTGCGGTTGACGTGGGCCGAGTCAGCAATGCAGCGCGTGGGGGCTGTTAAAGCAGGAACGTACAGGTTTTGGGATCTTGGAAGGCGGAGAAAGGAGCAGGCGAGCAATCTGCTCCAGCTGCGTCGCTGTGGGCGGTGAGTCGTCCGAGGTCAGGAGAAGCAGCAGCAGCGACAGCACTCCATCATTTCGCAATATCAGAGTTGACAGTTGCGTGCCAGCCATCATCGAAAGCCAGCGTGGGACGGGGAAGCCGCGCGGCGGATCGGCAAGCAGCGACATCAAGGCGTCCATCCCCAGTCTCGTCCCAAGCCTACACAAACACCGCAGGTGAATCAGCGATCTTGGATCACATCGGCCAGCATGCTTTGACATACGTTTCGCAGATGCTCGTCGTGAAAGCCCAGCAAATCTCTTGAGATAATGTCTTGCCCGAAGACGCAATCAAGAGGTCTGCAGCGACGGCATCCGCCTGAACAGCAAGAGCCGAAAGGATCAGATGCGACAGGTATCTGCGCCGCAAAATGTCGACCACAAAGCCGCCGCGATCCAGCTGAACCAGCTGCATGAGCTGATCGATGGCGTCTGCGAAAATATACCGGTCAAGCGGCGCTTCTGGCACGCCCGAGTTGTCTGAAGCGCCGTCCGGCAGCTTTTGCGGGTTCGGCGAAGAGTTCGTGGGCATCTTGAAGGCCATGAGGACTTTTTTGGAGCTGAACAGATCCAGCGCAGGCACCATGCCCCAGCACACGACAATGGGTACGAGCGACTCGAGCGCGCTCTGGTCCTTGACGCCGTCAACCTGGCTGCCGGGCAGGCTGCGCTGGACATGAGCCGTCTTGGCAAGGCAAGCGAGGCAGGCGCGCACAAAGCGGGCTCGAACGGCCGCAGCGCCGGAGCGATCGGCGCTCAGGGCCGAAGTTGAGGGATCCGCGGCATCGTTGTGCTGCAAGGAGCTATTGGTTGGCTCGTGGCTTTCAAGCGGGCCAGAGCCTGCCGGTACGGGGGCTCCGGCGTCGCCAATGTGCTCAAGTCGAGCCTGAAGCAGGTCGACAAAAGAGATGCCAGCCGGGGGCACGTGGGTGCTGGACGACGAGCCGGCGAGCACGGCGGCAGTGCGAAGGCAGTCGCGCAGCGCTGCCGGCGGAAGGGGTCCGGTATCGCCGCTCTCGGCGTCGCTGCCGCTGTCGCCGTCGCGCGTGGGCTCGACGGCCATGTCGGCGGGAAGTCACGGCCGGCGGGCGGGTTCTGTCTCATTCTGCCCTGCGCCGGTTTCTGGCGCACATTTCACCGCCTGAACCTTTGGCGACACTCTCGACCCAACATGACGAAGAAGAGCAAGAAGCCGGACGTGGTCGAGACGGTGTCGTTTGACGAGCATGCCCGCAAGTGTGTCCGCGCAGCGGGGCTCATATCTCCGCCCACCTCATCGCCGAGCTCACGCACACCGCGCCCCATCCCCAGGGACTTTCTGACCGGGTTCCACAAGCGCAAGGTCGAGAAGAAGAAGCAGCGCCAGGAAAAGGCCAAGGAGCTCGCCAAGCAAGAGCGGCGCGAGGCGCGGCGCGACAGGCTGAGCAAGCTGAGCGCGGTCATGCCCGAGCTCGAACGGATAGAGGCGATAAGCCGCGGCGCGCGCTCTGCGACCGGCGCCGACGGGCCAAAGGCCAAGGTGTCCACAATCAAGCAGAAGCAAAAGGTCACCACGGTAACCGTGACCGAGATGGACCCCGACGACCTCTGAGCGCTCTCCACACAGGCAGATGCTGGAGCGCGCCGATGCGCAATCTGGTCTTTCAAGGGTCTTTTGGTGCAGCTGGTGCAAGACACCGGGAGCTTGAATCGCGGCCTCAGGCATCTACTTGTCTGGCTGGATCGAGGGCGACGGCTGCTCGTCTGGACGAGCAGAAGCGTGAGCATACGGAAGAGCAGCCTATGGAGCCCATCATATTTTATAAAATATGCCGCTAAAAGCAGAAGTAAGTGCGCGCTGCTGGGCAATGGTTGGCGCATATCCACCAGCTCGGGCGGGCATGGCCTTTTCCTCGGATTTGAACTGCTGCGCCATCCTGCAACACAGACACCGGGCAGTCAGAGCGAAAAAGAATGCTGCGTAAGTTTGGGGGCGAAGCGTTTCTTGGGGATCCGCCATAGAGGACCTACGGATCAGTGTACATGTTCGAGGGCGTGTGGTAGAACGTCTCATAGTAGAGACCGTCAAACGGCTCGTATGCGGTGTCGTCCAGCAGCATCTCGAGGGAGTCGATGCCCTCGTCCAGTGCCTCGTCCATTTCGATGGACACCTCGATCGGACGGAGCCCCTTCACGGGAGCCTTTTTGGCAAGCGACTCTCGCACAATCGAGATGGCATCGACCTCGGACGCCGCTGAGGCCTGGGATGCCGAGCCCGCAGGGTCAGCGCCGACGAACGGACACATCACCGCTCTGGTCGGTGTTGCGAGGCCATAGTGCACACCAAACGATCAATGAGCTCGATCTGCTCGAGTTTGCGCGCCTTGGCTTCCTCCGCATCTTGCGCAATGTAGGCCTCCTTGCGGCGCTGCCTCTCATTGCGCTCGAGCTCCAGGCGTCTCGCGGCGATCTTGGACTCTGTGAGCTGTTGCAAGAGGTCAGCACCAAACAGCGAAGCATACAGCGCTTCCCTTGTCCAAAGGCCACCACGTCACCTGCCGAGAGATGTTGGCACTGATGATATCCTTGTTTTCGTCGCGGAAACGATCGATGCGCTCCTTCGTCTGCTCCACATCGACGTCGTTGATCAGGTTGAACACTTGAGACACCGTTCCAGCAACCAGCCAGGCGTCAGCCAAGGTTTGCGGCTGCTCCGAGGGCGGTGGAGTCTGTGCAACGCACTGATCTCCTCGACCTCCTCGAGATAGTCGTTGTATGCTCGCAAGTTTCCGCCAAAGTCCTCGAGCCGCTTGTTGAAGCTGCAAAGGCAGAAGGCACGTCAGCAGCAGGGAAGCGACCCTCGGCGGCCGCGGTGCATGGCAAGGCGCACTATCGGCCGTATTTCCGGCGGACTTGGATCTCCTTCTCGACGTAGAGGTCGTCGAATGTCTGGTTGACGAAGCTGCTCTTGCGAAGCGTGACCCTGCAGATGGGGCACGGCGCCGGGCCCGACAGAAACAGGCGGTTGATGCACGATTCGCACCTGCGACCGCAAGCGCGGGAGCGTCAGCGGGGGTGGGGGCACGGCGCGGGGAGTGCTGCG
>JADGIZ010000582.1:0-11468 GCA_027604665.1 Polyrhizophydium stewartii
TGGCCGGGCACGCAGCCAGCCAGTCAAGATGCAGCCAGCCAGCACGCTGCTGCACGGCGGTTTATTGGGGGATCCATCGATCATCCCGACCCGGCGGCCAAACTCGGGCCTCGCCCGCCGTGCATGGCTCGGTGCGAGGGAGGATCCCAGCCGATCTGCCACGACCAGGCCATCTCACAGCTGGCCGCACTCGGTGATGATGACGGGCAACTGCACCACGCGCCACCGTTAGCCAAATCCGCGTGGGTCCATCCGAACGAACCAGTGGCGCGGACCGTCTCACCCGAGGCCGGTTGTTGGAGCCCGTCGGCACGTTTTCGATCTTGCGCAGCACCAGCAGCCCGTCAATCACTCGCCCAAACACAACGTGCTTGCCGTCCAGGAAGTCGCACTTTGCGCATGTGATGAAGAACTGACAGCCGTTGCTGTTTGGCCCGCTGTTGGCCATCGACAGCAGTCCCGCCGAGCTGTGCTTCAGCTGGAAGTTCTCGTCGGGAAACCGCTCGCCGTAGATGCTCGTCGCGCCGGTGCCGTCGCCCTGCGACGCGCAGATCAATCCAGCAACCCCATCTGTGAGTCAGATGGCGTCGCATCCAGGCGGTTGTGCGACAAACCAGGCTGGCGGTGGAAGCACGCTGGCTCAACAGGCACGCGCGCACCTTGAGGAAGTCGCCGCCCTGGACCATGAAGTCTGGCCGCAATATTGTTAATCGAAATGCCCCATCGGACGCCCGTGTCGGCTGGCGCATCCATCTCACCTTTGATCACACGGTGGAAATGGCAGTTCTTGTATCCCTGCGGCACGCCGCGGACCCTGCGTCCGCAATCAGCATCGCAGGGTCAGCCCACACCCACCACAAGCGTGCCAGATCAGACCGCTTTCGCACCGATACTCGCCCGTGCACAGTTGCCGAAAGTTCTCGGCCGTCTTGGGCACAATGTCCTTGAACAGCTCCATCTTGATGCGGCCAGCTGCACGGTCTGCGTCAGCGGCAGTGCGGCAACGTGGCGGCGGACTGCCGTCTCGATGCTCACCCGGCTGGCCGCCTGCGACAGCCGACATGCAAGGCGGTGGTCGTCAGCCTCGTACACACTCAAGAGCGTCTGAAAGCCTGTAAGAGGGCGGCGCCACACCGATGGATACATCAAAGAACACCTGTGACGCATGCCAACGGGGATTCGAGTCGTCAGAGCGCTCTGATATCGCTGCTAGCGTCGAGCACCGCTGCACTCACAACCGGGTTCTCGTCCTCCAGGCCCATGGCTGTGTCTGCCCCGTGGGTGCGCAGCGCAGAAGTGGTACAGCGTCGTGTGCGCAAGCCCGTGCGAGCGCCATGCGGCAGCGGGGTGTCAGCGGCCTGTGCCGTCGCTCGTCGAGCCCGCGCACCGGTGTCGCACGATCTCGCTCGTTCTGGCGGCGCCGACGGCGGTCGTCACGCGCAGTGTCATTCGGCGCACATGGCATGGGACATGGCGTCTCCTTCATTCACGGCCCAGCGGCGTGCTCGTCCCCTGCCGCCGACGGCACATCGGCATGTTGCTTGGGCTCGCCGGGCGCAGCTGTACGGCCCTCGTCGCCCGTGGGCGTCATCTTCTGGTCGCCTGGAGTGTCGACTAGATTGTATCCGTCGTCGGTCTCGGTCTCTTGCACAGGCACCGCGATCTCTGGTGCCTGCGTGGGAAGCTGTCGGAAGGTGGCCGTCAGTAAGAGGCATTCTCGTCAAAGCGCAGACCAGCATGCAACACACCCATTCCTTGCGCCGCTGGGTGTACCATGCGGACAGATTGCCGAAGATCTGAGTTGCTGCGGCTGAGTGAGTGTTCAAGGTCAGGTCATGTGTGTGAGCATCTCATCCAAGGGTGTCGTTGGAAGGAGGAACTGGGAGTATTTGGGACGGACTTGTGTGCAGACATGCATGGGCCTCCCCGCCCCTCTGTTCTGCCGCATCCAGCAATCCAGCCATCCAGCAATCCAGCAATCCAGCCATCCAGTCATCCAGTCATCCAGTCATCCAGCAATCCAGTCATCCAGCAATCCAGCAATCCAGTCATCCAGAATTCCAGGTATCCGAGTCATGCGTGCTTGTGGGAGGCGGGGAGGGACCATCGCGGACGCGCTCACTTAGTTTGGCAGGCTCGGGCTGTCTACCTTGCAAGTTGGGCTGGATGGCAGGGTCAGACATGGTCGTGACCGCGTCAGACACAGACGCCGCGACAGTCGTGGATGCAGTCGTAAATGCGCGCGACAGGTTGCTTTGGATCGGCGTCATGTTCTTGCCCAACTCTGTCAGCCGCGCCGTGAGCTGGGTCGACATCTCGCCGAGCGCCGAGTAGCCGTGATTCGGATGGCCTGGGCTGCACAGGCATCTTGCTTGTGAGCAACGTGCAATAGTCGCTGCGTGCAACGAGCGAGCGCCGGTCTACTCACTTGATCATCATCAGCGCATCGCGGTCCACGCTGGCGGACCAGATCTGGAAGCTAGGCGTCGTCTCCCACGCTCGGACAAACGGCGAGTGGTACTCGCTCAGATAGTCCGTCTTGCCTGCAACCGGGAGTGTGCGTCAGGATGTGCTCGAACATGCGTGCATCCAAGAGGCCAGATTGGAAAAAACGCACGTGCGCCAGTTTCCTGGTTGACGGCAGGCGTGTCTTGGTCGTACTTGACGGACGCAAACAGCTGCGTCAGGTACGACTCAAAGCGCGAGCGAATGTCCTCGTCGCTGCCCTCGTATTCAATCTGCTGGTTCATGGTCATGTCGTCTGCGCGCCGCGGGTCAGATCTGGCGCTGCATGTTCCAAGATTCGGCGTCATCAGCGCGCTCACACCTTCGGCCGTCCAAGTGGACGCGACCGGCTTGATGATTTCTGTGCCAATAGCAGATCGCGGGTCAATAAGGCAAGCGGACCAGAGTCGATGCGGCAGCGGCTCCGCACCATCGATGAACTTGCGGTCTGCGGCTGTCAGCGTCGCGAGCTGCGCAACCTGCGGGTTGATGAACTCGAGATTCCCGTTGTCCGCCTAGAGCGTCGCATGATGTCAGCGCAAGAGACGCCAGAAGCCTCGCAAGCAGGACAAGGTGCGGGGCTTTGCGAAACCCACATAAGCGACGGCGTCAATGTTGCAAGCCTTGTGATGTGTGAAGATGGCGTTGCTCGTGCCGACGAGGAACGACTTTGTCTCCGGCGACATGATGACGTCAATCTGCTGCAGCGGGATGTACGGCTGGAAGAATGCTCCCTGTTGCACACAGAAGAGGCCAAGTTTCAGCGTTTAGATGGTGCGCACAAGATGCATTTCCTCATTGCAGGAGTGACCTCGCCAAAGATCCGCAGAGGGTGTCCGAGCTTGTGCATCTTGGTCTTGTGCGACTCGGAGTTGTGCTGCCTGAGCAAGTCCATGGAGCGCGCACTTGAGTTGAGCGACACTTTGCGAGACGCACGCCGCTTGAGCTCCAGGTTTGCCAGAGCGGGCGATCCGACGTCTTCAAGGTGCCTAAGCAGCTCTGACGGTGCGAAAACGGCCTCGACGTCAGCAAATCAGAATCCAGAGACTTTGTCGAGGCACTGCGCGACGCACCGGGGAAGAGCGAGATGAGGCCGTACTGGTATGCAGACAGGCGTTCCACTTTCTGGCCAAAGAACAGCACCTGCAGTGGCAAGTCAGGTGCCGAGATATGCGCGGCTGAGGAGGCACCATGATGCAGCTCACCCGCTTGCCGAGCAGAAGCAGCTTCACGAGCTGCAGCGTCTTGTGGCGGAACTTGAAGATCAGCTCGCGCAGCGAGATGCCCGCATACAAGATCGTGTCCGTGTAAGGGCTGTAGACCGAGTTTTCCAGGTTTTCGTACAGCGTCTATTGGCACCGCGCATCAGCACGACGAGCGTTGGCGTGTGATTGAAAGCGCCTTCACAAGGACTCACGTCGAGGATCTCGACCTTGGTGAAGTCGCGCTGGGCAAAGAATGCCTGCGTCACGAGTCCAAGCTTGCTGCGGATCGATCCCAGGATGGGCTGCGTGGCGAGAACAACGACTGCCTTTTGCACCTTGGTGCGCGTGACATCGGCCGTCTTGTTGAGGAGATCCTGCATACGGCAGGCGAAAGTGACGGCCGCAAGGTCAGCAAGGCCGGCTGCATGCCAATTTTGCGTTTCAACCAGTGCCATGCCTTGGCGTCGATCTGGCGGAAGCATGCAAGACCAAAGAACGTCGACTGCGGGTAGTCGATCCACGCGGGCACGGGAGGCAAGTGGAAGTCTGGGCGGATTCCCCTTATCAGCGCGGCTCAAGTCTGGCGCATCGACCAAGAGGTGCCTCACAAATAAACTCCTCGTCGGATGCTGAGTTGAGGCATCGGGCATTGGCTTCAGCATGTCGGCAGGCCATAAACGCGCAACGGTGCGGGCAACTGACCGTGCGCGCCGTCGGGAAGGCACATGAAGGGCTGCGTTCGCATGAGCACGACGGCGATCGAGGCATCGGCAGTGGGCGTATCCGGTGCTCACCATGAACGACCACTCGTCCGGCAGCTCGATGGCGATCTTTGTGTCCGTCGACTCGGTGGATCTCCGCGCATGGGCGACAGACGGCAGCGGCGGATGGGCGTACTCGACCATGGGGCCGTTTCTGCGGTGGGCAGGGCGGCCCGCGGGAGAGGGAGGTCAGCGGCGATCGCGGCGGATGAGAGGCCATGCTCGCAGGAGCAGCCTGAGGGCAAAGCGCGGCGTACAGCCTCAGCTCACCTATGGTGGAATGCCACGCAGAGCACTGGTTGGGTGCGGCGTGGGAGGATCGGGCGCACGACGATGTGGATGCAGTCAGCGCGACCGCCTGGCGGACGGCCGAGATGGAGCGAGGCGCAGCTCGGCCCGAGTGCGTGCGGCCGCCGCGCAGGTGCCGGCACAAGCGCGTGCATCCTCTGCAGCGGGTACTGCCGTGCGGCAGCGCGAGACATGCGCCGCATGCCCGCACGCCGTCGTGCCTGCCGACGCACCGTGCAGGATGACCTTCTCCCTCGCCTGCTCCGAGGGGGTCGGCGACGGCGACCGCGACTGGCTGCGGGGGCCAGCCGAGCTCGCGACCGAGGCAGCATCAGCGCCCGCTGCGTCGGGCGGGTGGAGCAGCGAGTGCGTCGCGGGGCCGTCGTGCGCGTCGGCGGTGGCGGCGGCGGCCGGGGTGGTGGCGGCGGCGTCCTGACTGTGCGCGACGTCGCCCTCCATGTCGATTCACGAAAGGCGTGCAAAGTCTTCAAAGCAGGGGCCGGGCCGGGGCGGCCCAAGCGCGCGGCAAGCAACCAGCGCAGGCACCGCAGCCACGGCCGGCTCGTCCCGTGTGCGATGGCGCTGCATATCTTGCTCGTCCAGATCTCGGGTCCGTGCGCCTGCGGCTTGCGGAGTCGCAATCCTGCGGGGAAATCGGGCCGGCCCGATTGGCGTGGCCGAGAGCCGGCCGTGGCCAGGCTGGCCTGGGCATTCATCACTCCGAGCGAGCGTCGCCGCCGGCCTCTGCCCGGCCGCGGATGCATGCCCGGCCCGGCCACGATGGTCGCCGCGCTCGGCGGGTGTTGCCAGGGCTCGATCCGGCCGCGCTCGGAAACTCGCGCAACAGCACATGGCTTGGCGCGAGGCCTTCGCGACAGACACACCCCCCATGAGCGACACGGCCACACCCAGCGGCGGCAGCAGCGGCAGCGCGGGCTTCACCGTGCAGGCCCGGCTTGCGTCGGGCGAGAAGGTGCCCGTGCAGGTCGCCGACCCCGAGAGCACGACCGTCGACGAGCTGCGCACGCTCGTGGCCGCGGCGCTGCCGACGCCCGCCGACCCGGCCACGCTGCGCCTGGTGCTGCGCGGCCGCATCCTCAAGGGCGACGAGGCCCTCATCAGCTCGTTCGGCGTCGCCAACGGCGACATCATCCACGTCGCCCGCCCCGCGGGCGCCGCAACCGCCACAGGCGCCGCCGGGTCTGCGTCCGCCTCGTCGCCGGCCGCGGCCGGGGCGGGCTCGTCCGCCAACACGTCGCCGACGTCGGGCATCACGGGCGCGGCGCTGGCGGCCGGACTCGGCCCGCAGGCGGCCAACACAGGCCCCTTTGGCCCCGAGATGTCCGCTATCCTGGACAACCCGTTTGTCCAGTCGTTGCTCGAGTCGCCCGAGCTCATGCAGGCCATGCTGCGGGCCGATCCCCGCCTTCGGGCCCTCGCAGAGGTGCGCTGCCTCTTCGGCCGGCCGCCATGCGGGAACGGCTGCCCCTTGCCCTGCTTTCCCAGGCGAGGCGACCCTGGCTGACGCTTCCCTGGCCCGCGTCGCGCCTCGGCGGCCTCGCTTCGGCCGGCTGCACCTCTCCGCGCGCACTGCGCCGCGGCCTGCCTTCAGGAGAACCCAGAGATCAACCGCATGCTCTCGGACCCGTCGACGCTGCGGGAGATGTCGAGGCTGATGCGCAACCCACGCTTGGTGAGCTGGCCCGGCTCGATGACGGCCGTAGCATGCCCTTCTTCTGCCCGTCTGAAGCTGACCGGCGAGTAACGGCCGTGACCCAGATGCAAGAGATGCTTCGCAACCAGGGTGCGTCAAGGCATTCGACCAGCGCGTGGCTGCGCCTGGCTCACCCAACGCCTCACGCCTTCCCCGGGACGCAGATCGTGCGCTGTCCAACATCGAGGCCATTCCGGGCGGGTTCAACCAGCTCAGCTCCATCTTTAGCCGCATGCAGGGCACGCTGTCGAGGACCGAAACTGCCGACCCGAGCACAGGCAAGTGCCCCTCTGCGACCTCAATCCCATCGGACGCCACGAGCTGGCGCTGACGCTGGGTATGATCGTGCGGTGGGGGCGGGGGATTCCCGATACAGAGGAAGCCAACCGAAGGATGGCCAGCCTGCTCGGCGCGACGCCCACATCGACCACCGAAGGCCCCAACTCGCAGTCGCTCCCGAACCCGTGGAGCGCCCCCGCTGCGTCGCCTGCCGGCGCTTCACCTGCAGGTGCGTTGTCGCCGTTACCAGACTGCCATGTCACTGCGCTTGTCGGCCTGCCCCTCTCACACAATGATGCAGGTCTCGGTGCAGGACTCGGAAGAGGCCTGGATGCCAACCCGTTCGCCATGTTCGGCATGCCTCCGATGCGGCCGCCTGCAGCCGCGGGGCAGGCTACTGCTGGATCGACAACCGCCGCCTCGACGCCCAGCACGGCGGCGCCGGGAGCCGGTCTGCCGCCGAGCCTCCTGTTTCCATTTGGCGGTCTGCCGATGCGGCCTGCTACGGCGGCTGGCAGCCAGCAGCAGCAGCCAACATGGACGCCTGAGCAGCAGCAGCAGCAGTTGGATATGATGATGGCGCAGATGCAGCTTGCGATGCAGATGTCGAGTCTCCGCCAACAGCAGCAGCAGCAGCAGCAGCAGCAGCAGCAGCAGCAAGCGGCTGGATCGACCACACCCGGTGACGCTGCAGGTGCTGCCCGCACGCAAGCCACGCCGCCAGTCAATCCGTTTGCGTTTGGCTTGCCGCCGATGATGCCGTTTAGCATGCCCGCTGCACCTGCTGCTCCTTCGCAGCCGCAGGTGCCCGTCGAAGTGCGGTACAGGGAGCAGCTGGCCAGCCTGCGCGAGATGGGATTCACGGTGCGTCCATGTGGAGGGACTCGTGGTAAGAAGGGATCTGCTTTGCCGAGCGATGCTGATGCCGTGATCATCTCTGCCCCTCCAGGACGAAGAGAAGAATAAGCGCGCCATCTTGGCTGCGGTGCGTTGTTTGTTTGACCTGCTTCTGGCCCGCTGTGCCATCCTGCCTGGCGCACTGCGTGTTTTGGGCTGACTCGTTGCTCCAGGCCGGAAACACCGAGGCCGCCATCTCGTACCTGCTTGACATGTGATAACGCCCTCTGCCCCCCCCCACTCCGTGTTGTGATGCTGCTCTGCCTGGCTGCCAGACCTCCGCCCCCCTGCGCCGCATTTCTGGTCCTCCACTCCATCATCCCACTCTCAGATGCCGCCAGCGCCTCTCGGCGCCGCAACCACTCCCCCCGATACAGCCGCCCCTTGATGTCTGGTTTGCCAACCGCAGGAGCAATAAGGACACTCTCCCCGCCAGTGCAGCTTGACTACGGCAGCCTTTTGTATTCACTGTGCGCGCATGTGGTGCACCTGGCGCCGCCTCATGCCTGTGCGAAGCGCAGAGCCGCACGGTCAAAGAGCGACTCCTTGAGCGCCAGCTCCTGGGCAAGCGGGTGGTTTGGCGCCACGTCCTTGAGCTGGCTGTTGCCACGACCAGCGCGACAGTCCACAGCAGAACACAAGCGCAGCGCATGGTCAGCCGCGACAAGCTCGTTGCGCAGCAACCGAAATGGCGCACGCACCTGACGAGCTGGTTGACGACATTGAGGGGCTTGTGGAGCGCCGTGGCCGTGACGATCATGTTGGCGATTGTGTCGGGGTCGTTGGGGTTCTGCGCAGCAAGCGGGCGTCAGCAGATCCGCAGCAAGAGCCAGAGAAGGCAGAGAGCGTCGCCGTGCCTTGTTGAGGGCCTCGAGCAGGATCGCATCGGCCTCGTCAAACTTTCGGGCCTGGATGCGCGCAACGGCCTTGCACGTGAGCAGCTTGGACGTTGCAGTCGAGGTGTTGGCGAGCTCCTCAAAGATATAGAACGCCTCCTGATACTTGTCCGGACCGCCCTGGGATGGGCATCGCGGCAGATGCAGGCATGCATGTCAGCCGCGCGCGAACGAGCCATGCGAAGACGGCATGCCCGACCAAGACACGCACCGAGTAGATGTTGATCCAAGCCTCGATCAGCTGCGCGAGCGTCGCGTCGTCGGCCCAGGCCTTGAGCGCCTTGAGCTCCTTCTTGGCGAGGTCGGGCCGGTCGATTTTGAGGTAGATCTGCACGGCGAGCGCGATGCTGCAGACAGCGAGATCCCGACCGTCAGCACCCGCACCGCCAAACTGCCACACTCAGTGCGCATCGCAGCGAGGCGAGGCGCGATCGTGCCGCACCTCTCGAGGTGCTTGGGTGCCCGCACCAGCAGGCGCAGCGCATCGTCGAAGCGGCCGTCGTGGTAGAACACGGTGCCGAGCACGACAAACGCAACGGGGTTGGCGTCGGCCGGCAGCGACTCGGCGAGCGCGGCGGCCTCGGCGACGGCGGCCTCGCGGCCCGCGCCCGCAGGCGCGGCCAGCACCTTGGCCAGCGTGCGCACGGCGCGCAGCTCGACCGGGTCGCGGTCCGTGATCTCCGAGAGCACCAGGTTGAAGCGGCCGTGGCTGATGTACGCGCGGTGCAGCAGCACCTGGCGGTCGACCTTGCCGCGCTCCGTGCGCGGCGTCGTCGCCGGGTTCGTCGCCTCGTTGATGACCGTCTGGAAGGCGCCCAGATAGAACTGGTTCTTGAGCGCCAGCACCTCGTCCACTGCTCTCGGTGGCCGCCAGCGAAGGTGTCAGCGCCGCCACGATGCTGCGGCACGGCTGGGGGCGCTTGGGGAGGCGGCCCGAGGCCCTGCGGCTGGCGTGCGTTGTGCGCCACGCGGCTGCACACGCCTGCGCTCCATGCAGCTGTCTGCGTCCGCGCAGCGGCTGGCCGCAGCAGGAGCGCACGCCTCGGGCCGCCGCGCCGCTGCCCAGTGGCCGCTGCTCACCCCCAGGCTCCATTCCGCTGTTTCTGGATCAGTCAAAGTCACGCCCGGCGCCATTCCCGATCGAAGCAGAAACAGGCGCAACATGTCGCCGTTCTGCCAAGCCTCTCCTTCTCTCTGTCCACCTGCAAATGAGCGCGGACCAGTGCAGGCTGCTGGCAGCGGCCTTCCCGACGCTGGGCTTTGGCCCCATCTGCTGCAACACCACCATGACCTTTTGCGAGAACGGCGTGCTCACGCAGCTGTGCGTCCGCGCCCCGGCTGCCCGCCCCGGCCGCGAGGCCCGCCCCGGTGCGGCGACCCCGCCTTGTGCGCACGAGGTTGACGACCTGCGCCTTCGCCGCCGCCACACGGGCTGCGCCGCCGCACACCCTCCCCATCGCCGTCGAGGCCGTCCCAGGTCGCTCGGCAGCCTCAACATCGGCGGCCAGATACCCTACGAGCTCGGCTCGCTCAACACGCTCGTCAATCTGTGAGCGTCGTCGGCCCTGACCACCACCACCGCGACCACAACCACGGCCACCGCCACTTCTCCCTTGGCTGCACGCTTTCGACTGACCCACATGACCGCCGTCCGCAAGCGCGCTGTTCAACAACAGCTTCACATCGACCATCCCCGAGTCGCTCGGGAACCTGACCAAGCTCGAGTATCTCTCGCTCGACACCAACCACCTGACGGGCGGCATCCCAAGCTCGTTTGCGAATCTCGTCAACCTCAAGGAGCTGTGAGAGGCCCTGCGTCTGCTCTGACGGCGCCCACCACAGACCAACACGTGCTGACTGCCGCGCGCCGCGCCAAGGTGGCTGTACACCAACAACCTGACGGGGCCGATCCCGCCGTTCGTTGGCAACATGCGGAACCTGCGAAATTTGTGAGGCGTTGGTGCGAGCTCGAGAGATCAAGACTGTTGCTGATACTGGCGCACTCCAGGTCGCTTGATGACAACAGGTTCTCGGGCCAGATTCCAGATACCATCGGACAGCTCAAGAACCTGGTTTTCCTGTGCGTTTGGCCGATGCCATTCACCGGCTCTGCGTCCATCTTTGTGTGCTTGTGCGGGCGATTGTGCAATTGAGTGCTGACCCTCAGCCCTCGCACCGCAGGGGCCTGACACGCAACGAGCTGAGCGGCCAGATCCCGACCTCGATCGGGAGTATTCCAACGCTGACCAAACTGTGGGTTGTTCCGTCCAACTCGCGAGCAAGCCCTGCCCGTGCTCATTCTCTCCAATATCCGCGGCCCTTTCTGGCATGCAGGCATTTCGGCAACAACTTTCTGAATGGATCGCTGCCGTACACGCTCAATCCAACTGTCGTCACCGAGTGCGACGGCCGCGGCACACTTGTGTGCATCAACGCAACAGCCATGCCAGACGTCGGGCGGTACTGCAACCTCGCGTTCTGTGAGTCAACATTCGTTGCTCTCCTCGTTTGCAGGAGGGGGCGGAGGCTTTTGGCGCTGACACGACCCACCTACTTGCACATACACGCACACACGCACACACGCACGCACCCACAGGCCAGGACACTTTCAGCCGCCCTCAGTTCTCCAGGCTGCCGCCCATCATCGGATCAATCGTCAGCAGCCTGCTGCTGCTGTACGCCCTCGTGTCCTTTTCGCTCGCCATCCGCTTCAAGAAGCCAAAAGGCATCGTGCGCACGCTATCGTTCAAGCGCACCAGCAAGTGACAAGACTCTGAAGCATCTCACATGGCTCTCGCAACACCCGCCGATCCCCGCCGATCCCCGCCGCCACACAAGCACACGCACACGCACACGCACACGCACACACACACACACACAGACACACACACACACACACACTCACACACACACTCACACACGC